>CABEEJ010000157.1:127725-187888 GCA_901482245.1 Timema douglasi
ATTAGTTTGGGTGCGCAACCCGTGGAAAGTGACTGTTTGTCATAGTTGGGCCCGCGCAAATTATATTTTGTTTTACCCAGTTAATAAGTTCTTAAATTTGGTGATTGTTCTAAATTACTTTGATGTACTATTGAATGCATGGTAGTACCAATAGGGAAAATGTCCTGCCATAGTACTTTAATGACTTCTGGCCCTTAGCCATCATCCAGCTGGATTCACCAGCCAACTATCCAACCGTATTAGTAACACTAAACCTTGTCGAGTGAGACTGTGTAAATGTTATACTGTAAATTTGTTCTATATTTGCTTTAACTAATTTTCATATTACTCTCCTTTTAGAAATTCTACTGCCTCTTGACTGGTCACTGTGTTGCCCAGGTCACTGCAAGTAATGAAGTAATCACTCAAGAATATTTAACTTGAGAAGAGAATTAATTTGCTATCATTTTCTGCCTATTTGTAAAACTTGTAAAATGTAACCATTCTTTATGTCTACTGAATAAATCTATTGTGAAATTGAAAGGTTAAGTTTTCTAATTTAAACAGTAGTAGTAGTAGGCAAGAAGTTTGGTGCAGTAATCCCTAATATATCACTACACCAACAGCTGTCATCTATCACTTTGGATCCCTGTAATAAAAACGGGTGGTAATATATTAATGTGATAGTTAACCACAGTAATTTAGGCCAATATTATTTAAATATTTTTTGAGGTCGGACACAAAGTTTATTTATCGTTTTATTTCACTTAAAAAAAAATATTCGCGCCACTTTCACAAAAACTTCTATCGAACGTAACTTCAAAATGGCGACTGACAGATTTAAACCATATAGTTGAACATGACAGTAAACAAGTTGTTTAAAATGATGCAGACACGCAGTTGATGAAAATATTTTATTCAGTTAAATATTTCAAAATAAAATAAAATAATCATAAAATACTTTATTGTGTGTAAAAAAAATGACAACAATTTTCTCTTTTCCAAGTAAATACGATGCCTGTATTAAAAGGTATTGATGTGTGCACTATATTACACAAAATCAATAACGTTCCAAAGTGAAGATTAAGCACTTTTAATTATGTTTAAAATATGGTTTCAAGTTTGATAAAAATAAATTATTAAAAAAATGAAATAGTATGAGAAAACTTAAGTTTTTGTTATTTTAAATGTAATATATAACAGGTAGTTAAATATCTTTACATTTATAAGAAAACAGTGATCTTTTACAAGTGTTGGCAACCCAAAACCTAAACATATGATTTTCGAACTCTCATCCAGGTAAAAAAAACCTATTGTGAACAATCTGTATGTGAATTAGTTTGCATATAATTCTAACCAAACTACCATTTAAGTTTGAAAATTATAGTAATACCATTTCCATATAATTCCAAAAAACACATGAATGGAATATATCTAAGTCTAGAGATGGCCGCATTTTACTTTCACTTGGAAAGTTTTCCAGCAACTAGAAGGAAACCAAAAGAATATATTCTTATGGAATTAAAAATACTTTGATAACTATTTCAAATGTTAATTTGACTTTTAAATATTTTGTTCTCTTTAGGTATTTTTTAAAAACTTTTCACAGCTCAGGCCACTAGATTTACTTCTAAAAAAAATCTTGTTAAAATCACTCTGGAAGCATTTAATTTAAATATATCTGCAGAGTAAACAAGTAGAGTATATTTAAAATCCATGCTTTTCAGAGGTAAGCGTGGTGAAAGTATAAGCATTGTGTGTATGGAGTGGTTAAAGAGGGGAGTTACCGTGGTTTAATCACCCACTGCAGAGCCATAGTTGGGGGAAAGGATGTGATATTAAAGAGTGTGACTTGGAATAGACCCTTCACCAGATAGACAACATTGTTAACATACATACTGGGCTTTGGTCCTGCCTGAAAGCATCGAGACATTTCTTAACAACCAAATTTGAGTGAATCTGGTTTGTATATAGTTTGGGATTTATTTTGTCTTCTTCGTGTACAAATGCAAATCAATTAATTTAAAAGGTAGTTTCTTATTTGTGTTAGTTCATTTTAGTGCCAGTGTTATTAGCGACTTGTACTTCTTTGATAGAGGTAAACCAGATTAGTCAGCCATATGAAGTTTTAATGAAACACACCAGCTGCCTTCTAGCAAACTAGAAAATTACATGGTATGTGCATACATAATCTATGCATTTGAATTCTGACCATTATAGGTAGTTGTAGTAAGCCGATCAATCAGTCCTGGAAAAAAAAAATGTTCCCTAGAAGTGTAGGTAGTTTTAGCTATTATTGTTAAAGGTTTTGCTAAATTACCTAAATATATTCATTTATTTGAGGATAATTGTGGACTCTCTTTCCTTTATTAAGTGATAAGCTGCAGAAAAAAAACTTAAAATAAGTTATACTTTAAAATTTAATTATTTTCATCCAATGTTAATATTTTAAATTTGCTTCACAATGATAATAGTGATAAATTTGCTGTATAGTAATTTCTTATTTTGTACCATAACATTGGATTTAAATTTTACCAGATACACATAAATTTGGTTTAAACTTTTGTATTGTAAAGCCATTGAGGCAATTTCATATTCTCTCGATGATTCCAAAGAAGATCAAATATTTTTTGAAGTATTTTTTTTTGCAAGAAAATATTTGATCTATTTAATACCAATGTAATTTTTTTTTTTCAAAATACATATCTTTATTATTTAATTTCCTTTTCATGCAAAGCTGTCAATGTGAAGATATAATAAATTAATGTTACCAAATACAGTAATATATTTTGTATTTGTCTGTAACTCTTTAAAGTTACTCTGTATATATAAATTGTGATTACATATCGTTATATCAAAATGGTGTTTGTGTGTACCATAGTTAAAATACGCGGTTCAAGCCATCCTTTTACTGTATGATATTTAAAAGAGACAAAAAATTGTTTACAGTAAGATTTATTTGACTGAATATTGAAGAGTGTTTTAGAAGATGAATAATCTCTAGATGAGTAGATAATTGAGATAATTAAATGAACATTCTATGAGTGAAACAATGGTATAACTGTTACTTGATGCTTGTTAAATAATAATAAATCACTCCCATCAGCCATTGTGTTGTATTTTTTACTCTAAAGATTCGATTTTAACTTTGATATAGTTTTACAAGTGACTAACATTCATAGGGAAAAAATGTTGTATTGATTTAAACTTTTGGTTCTGTTCTGAGAGGATTGGGACTCATCTTGATCAAGTGAACTTATTATTTTACTAGCAGCCCATCCCGGCTTCGCACGGGCATAATAATATAATAAAAGAAAATACACAATGTTTTACAGTGAGCTTCCAAAAAAATAACATTCATTGAAAACAAAAAACTAAGATATTAATTTTTTTTGTGAATATATTTTCTTAAACTTTTTTTTGTATTTACATTGTTTTTTCATATTTTTTTATATATTATTTTTCACTTTTTTGTTGTTGTCATTTTTCAATATTTTTTTTATTTATACTTATACTAATTGTTAAAAGGTCATAACCGCAAAACAAAAGCCATTTAATTTATTGAGTAAGAGCCTCCCTGTAAACAATATTTGATGTGGTTTTATTTTGTGGCAGCAAAATAAATTGATTTTCAGGGGCTCCAACCCGCGATAGGCCAACGTATAATTGACCATGAGTAAAACATTTATTTCGCAGATCGATCCCAACTAATTCGAAGGTTTGACCTTGGGACTTGTTAATTGTTAATGCGAAAGATGTTTTTACCGGAAATTGAAGCCGTTTAAATGGGATTGGCAAATCACTTGGGATCATCGGTATCCTCGGTATATGAGCTAGTTGACCAGCTGCTGGACCGGTCATAATAGTCGCTACAATTAAATTTTCCTTTAACTCCTTAATAAGCAACCTCGTCCCATTGCACATGCTTGGAGGGCTTAAATTTCTCAAAAGCATGATTGGAATTCCAATTTTTAACGTCAGTTCGTGTGGTGGTAATCCAGAAGGGTTCAAGGAATTCAAAAATTCCTGTGGATAATGAACTGTATCTTCAATATTAGTTACAGTGTCTATCGACTTGTATTTTTTTATCTGACCGCTGACTTTTTGAACGATAAGATTGTTTATTTCGTTGACAGTATCATTCTTTACTGATACTATTGCCCTAGAGCACAACCAATGAAAGTCCTTTTCGTGCAAATTCTCGATATCAGGGTATACTGCATCTATTAAATTTTCCAAATCATGGAGTATTTGGCCTAGATACTCATCCAGAATAATGTCACTATATCCGCTTAAATTTGGAGCAGGGAAAATTCCTTCACCAAGTTTTAGCAGTTGTTGTGGGAAATCACTGTCACTTCCATGAAGATGAGCTCTCATATTCGTCCTTAATTTTAATGTTTCAATCGAAGTCCATAAGGGAGACGATTTCAAGCATGCTTTGATGATATCTGCTCGCGTACCTCTGTTAATAACGGGGAGAGTCTGTCGGAAATCTCCAGCAAATACAAAAGTAATCCCGCCCATGACTGCAGAGGAGTTCCTGAGGTCTTTTAAGGTTCTGTTCACGGCCTCTATATGTGCTCTATGGCTCATCGTGCATTCGTCCCACATAACTAATGAGGTGTCTTGTAGTAATTTACCTAGAGGCCCGTTTTTGCGGATAGAACATGTAGATTGTTGCTCAAGATTTACAGATAGCGAAAGTTTAAAAGTAGAATGAGCAGTTTTGCCACCTCTCAAGAGAGTTGCAGCAATTCCGGAGGAAGCAACTGCTATTGCTATCTTCCCTGATTCTCTGACCTTAGCAAGTATCAAATTAGCAAGAAACGTCTTTCCTGTTCCCCCTGGCGCATCCAAGAAAAATATTTTTCGTTTGTCATTATTCACGCTGTCGACTATAGTCTCAAAAGCATGTTTTTGATCTGGGACTAATTTTGGTAGGTTTTCATTGACGAAAGCGGTCAAATCATTTGTATCGTAGTGATGTGCCATTGTATCTGCAACATTGTTTTCTGTACGAACTGAAGAAGGTAATCCAAAATCACTTAGACTTTTGTCATTTAATTGCAACAATCTATTTTCTATTTGTATCAAACCTTCGTTATAAATATTCTCATTGTATGGTAACGCGAAGTCTTGATTTTCCTGTCTGATTCTGTGTCTAACATCTTCACACAAATCATCTTTGAAACTGTCCCACAATTTGAATGGCTCCGATGGCTGACAAAATAAAAGTATGACCACAAACAACTCTCTTAGTTGTATTGGACATTGCAAAAGCGATGCTTCTCTTAGAGTATTTTCCCAATGGTCATCGTTTTCTAGCAAACCTCTAGCACGGCAAGCAGCTTGATAGGTCTCTTTGAGAACTCCGTCCACAGTTTTCAAGTGCTGGAATGAAGTTGGACCGCGTACGTGATGCAGCAACATCCTAAGATAAAAACACTCAGATTGAGAAGGATGAACACCATAGACTCTTCCTAAAGCAGCATCTTTTTTTATTCCTGGATGGCCAACTACGTTCTCACCACGCTTCCTTCTTGTAAACTTATTATTGGCCCATGTGAAATATTGCGGGACTTCGTGGTATAGCAGTGTCTTTGCGAATTCATCTTCATTACAGAGCTCAAAGAAAGCAAGCAAAGTTGTTTTGCGTGGATTTCGGGCCACTTGTTCAGCCGTTTCTGCGGTGAAATACACCCTTTGCCCATTTTCTAAGNGAGACATGCTGTCGCGACATTTTTTATAGATAGTGATGGGTCCTGAAAAATTGTAATACATCATTTTGTTCTATCATTAATAGTTTTCGCAGCGCACGCGATTGAAGGAAGTTTTTTGTTTATTTTTTTACACCTTGGGTTAGATTATTCAAGTTTTAGTAAGCATCCCTAATTATATTGAAAATGAAACATAGCCTATGTCACTCGGGAATAGTGTAGCTTGCCAACGGTGAAAGAATTTTTTTAATCGGTCAAGTAGTTTCGGAGCCTATTCATTTCAAACAAACAAACAAACAAACAAAAAATCAAATCTTTCCTCTTTATAATATTAGTATGATTAATAAAATCTGGTAACATCCACTTTACAGGTAGAAAGGTGGTGTATTTTTTCCTAAATTCAGTTGCCTCATTATTAAGAATGTAAGAGGGTTTCACACAAGGTGAAGGTGCATTAAGCTACAGCTTTTAATGCAAAGAAAATTTGGAAAGATATCACCATATCTGACAATGTAGATGTAGAGGAGGCTGTTGCTTTGTTTTTCACTTATGAGGAGTTAGGAAAAAAAATTACCAGATGCTCTGGATACATTAAATTTTCAAGAAAAGGAAAATATTTGAAGTGTTTTCCTATTAATTCACATTTAAAAAAATTATGTGCTTGTTAAGACAATGTGTTGTGCCTACCATGATACTATAGTGGCTCTGAAATATATCGTCAATTCTCGTTATTCACATTATCAAAAAAATATTTGTTTTGTTGATAAAAATGGAAAGAATACATCTCAAACAATACAGCCTTCTTTTTTAATATTGCTCCCTGTGACAATTTAGCTCAGGCGGTAGCATGTGCGCCTGCATGATAAATATCTCAAATTTTTTTTTAAACCCTATATACAGAAGGTGCTACCATAATTAATTAATTAGATCAACTTGTACTAGAAATATGATGGAATCAATCACAAAATAACTGCAGTGAAACCGAGTTGCCAGTGGCTGTGATATTAATGATAATTGATAACTCATAGTAGCAATATTAACACATCCATCATAGAGACTGCTGTAAAATATGAGTGAAGAACGACCCTGAGTACAGGACGTTCCCTGGATAGCTCAGAGGTAGAGCATTGCGCGCTAAGCCAAAAGTCTCAGGTTCTATTCTGGTGACCAGCTGTTGTTTTTCAATTTATTCTATTATAATTGAGATATGGCTCATTTCTGTAGTTAGAATCATTCAGCCCCCAAGCTTCGCTTTTCATTTATATTTAATTGTATAGCACTGCTTTCTTACTTGCAGTGAAATAGCAACTATGAAATATACAATGTGAATTTGTTCATATGGACATTATTCTTAGCCTTGCTCAGTTAATAATAATTGATGTTCTAACTACAATAATTATTCCTTAGATGAAATTGTTGTCACTTTTAATAGATGTTATTGATACCTATATAATAGCACAGATAAACTAGTAAAATGTTATCATAGTTTGTTGCAAAAAATTTGTTTGTATCTTATAAAAGGCCCTTACTATTAATATTGGAGTGTAGTAGAGCAAGTAGGATTAGGAAGGAATTTTTTTTACACTTGTAAAAGTCACTAAAATAATTTTCATATATTTATATGCAGGGCTATGGAGTCAAGAGTTCTGGGGTAAGAGTCAGTAAAAATAAAAACTTATAATATTATAACAATATATGCTAATTATATCATTTTGATTTTTTTTTTTTACTCTACAACCAATACTTATATTTTGGATTGACAAATTTATTTAAATACACATTCACAATGTTAAAGACGCTTCCCTTAAAGTCATCTGTATCAAAACATTTTACTGTGGTAAGTTTGTTATTATTAGTTAAAATACTTTATCGTTTATGAAGGAGTTGGAGTCAGACAGAAAAATTAAGGTCGAAGTTGAAGGATTGGCCTACTTACTCCACAGCTTTATTTATATGTCAACCTATGTGATCTGCAACTTTCTCATTTATAAAAGACCCTTCTTCACAGAGTAGATGACACAGAAGAGACAAGATACTATCTTCTCCAGAAAAGTAGGCAAGTCACTACAGTATATCGCAAGCATCAAGTATGTATCTCTAGTACCACAAATATTAATTTTTATTAATGATGATGTAATATAAATACCTTTAAATAGCCAAGATATTGAATGGAAAGGAGTATGAAATATAACATTTGTTTGAAAGTGTCTTTCAGGATTGTATCGAGACGTGTGTTTTGAGGATTCAAACCGCATGCAAACAAATTATTTTATTATTGATGGTATATGGATGTATTTTTTTATCACTCCTCAATGACTAAGCCAGTGTACTGTTCACCAGCTTTATCTTTAACCATTAGAGGCCACAATAGCCGAGAAGAGAGTGGGTGGAATCTATAAGGAAATTAATGTAACAAAAATAGGAACATATGCAAGTTTAAGAAAAATAGGATTACTTATTCAAGGTAAAACAACCGAGGTAAATAAATAATACATGGCCTCACAACGCAAAATGGAGAGTATTTAAAACATATAAATATGGCAGAGACTGCACTTGCCCACCTTCAAGGGTATATTTCACAATCTCAAAGTAATAGTAGTCCTTGAAGAAGACTATGTTTGAAACAGAAGAGTTACATAATTAATTATTTATTTAAATGAATTGGTCTGGAAGAGACCCATTAATAATCAAAAATTGTTAATATAATAATAAAAAGCTTAAAGAGCTCCTCTACGTGGTTAACAAAGCGGCTGAATCACTCTTGTGACTTCGGACTAAACAAACAGATTAAATCATTAAAGATTCGAAACCTTACTTTATTAATAAAGAGCTTAAAATATAAAGGTATAAGGTATTTCCATTATTGGAATATCCAAGAGCTTAAAGTCCGACAAAACAAATAAGTTAAACCATTAACCCTTTGAAACCTTAATATAATTACAGCTTAAAGAACTCCTATTAATGGTTAACAGATCGTTTGAATCACCTTTGTGAATTCTGACTATATCATTCAATTTTAAGATTATATTTAATTTGAATATCAATTATGATCAAAATAAATTACACAAAGGTTTGACTTTCCGACATAACTCAAACCTCTGTGGGACTATTACTTCCACTAACTTAGAAGAAATCTAGAAGATTCCGACTCATTATTATTATTATTATTATTATTATTATTAGCACTGCATCTTACTACCCGTTCGGGTTATACGCACTTAGACTAAAGTGTAATGGTAGGGTGATTGTGAGATATGAAATGGCGAACCTACAGTTTAACGTGGGATACGAACCACGGTGGAGGCCTGGCATTCCACACATTCACAAGTTGTGATTAATACACGTCTTGTCAGAGGTGAAGGAAGGGTTTGTCAATCAGATAAATCTGTGCCGGGACCGAGGATTGAACCCCGGATCCCTAATACAGAAGTCCGACACCTTAACCCTAGACCGCCGACTTGTTAATATTTAACAATATATTAGAAAACAAAGCAATTTTAAATTAGAATAATGGTAATTTCTCACTAAATGAATCGGAATTGTTAAATTGAATAACTCATAAACCAACAAAAATAAATTACAGTTATAATTTTTTCAAACAAAATACGTCTACAAAATTTTATTTATAAATTAAACATAATCAAATTTTAAAGTTTATTTTATTATTGGTAAAACCAAGTGCAATTAAATTTATATTTCAATTAAATATTCCAAGCAAAAAAAAAGAACCAAAAAGTGGCTACCTACTAATAATTCTAAATTTTACAAAGAGACTAGTGCCCAAGTGGCAAAAGGAGACATTAAGTGGTGCATAAAACAATTTCAGTTTTCAAAATAAATCTTCTAGGGATCCAAGTACAGACCTTTCGTAGTTGTGTCGGAATTAATAGTCAGTTATGTTATCTGAGCACCAGCACGTTGCGAACACGTGCTAGCAGCATGATTCTCTTGTTAACAACCGTCATAATCTATACACGTCATATATACACGTAGATCGGAAATCTGGTGAATTGGCAGTTAAGCTCGCGTGAGGTTCATCGGCCGGCCGGTGTAGTTCTAGATCACTTAATTGAAGTTACTCGCCGATGCACCTTTTATAGCTTTGTCAGTCTTCACTTCATCATAGAATTCGGTGCGAACCAGTCGGTCATGGAACCCGTGCTAAGCCAGAATATACCGTAATGAGTGAGTAGAACACACATTATAGTCATAGTAAGGTGTTGTAAATGTTTGATATTGCAGGATTTCTATATGTATTACTTATTTAGGGCGGGTATTAATAATGCAACATTAACTAGCAATGCTAATGTTACATCAGTATTATAAAATTGATAAACCAAACAACCATGATTTTGTATTAAAACCACACTAGACTGTTTGAAAGAAAGAAAAAAGTAGGAATCCTTAACCCCCTTTCTCGCCAAAACAACTTAGTGTCCTTTTATACAAAGAAAGGTGATTCATTTCATTAAGAGTTAAATAAACCTAACCAAGTCATTAATATAAACATATTATATTTGTGAGATAGATAAACACAGAAATATCGGTCAGTTGCTTTTCCCCTGTCAGAAAAATTAAAAGGTACTATGATACAACTTTTGCATATTAAAACAGGTAATTGTTTGTGAACTTATTATAGGTTGTTGAGGCTAAACTACTTCCCCATTCAGCCTACCTTTCCCTCAATTTTTGGAGGCAAAAAAGACCTACTGTGCTAGGTCTTGTTTTACATGTTTGTAAATACAGTACAGTCCAGAAGGAACTGTCGCTTATCTTCCCTTCATTCACCAAGATTTAAAATATTCTGTTTTTAAGTTGTAGTTCTGTAATTTTTGCACAAGGAATGTTAACTTTGATCTGATTTTGTACCAGGGAGTTGAGATTCTAGTGCGCAAAACTATATAGGCTTTTATATTTTAATCCTCAACCTCTATTTCTGGGTACAAGTACTTGCAGCACGAAACGGTCACACAAACCACTAGCAGTTTTATTATTTTTTAGCACCGTGTCTTACTACCCATTATGGTTAGACGCTTATGTACTAATAACATTAGCAACTTTAGGGATTATGATAATTGTATTAAGAGATAGTGTATTCGTATTTAAATGGAAGGAGAGTGGAAAACCAGGTTGAAAAACCTCAGTACACCCGACAGATATTCAAATCTTGATCTCCCCGTCATTGGCAGTCTAGTCTACTGCGAGAGAAATGCCTTAAACCATGCGGCCATTGGAACAGGTCCCAGTTCTATTGTTCAACACGTCACGCGCTACTCTCTTTAAATATTTATATCAATGTCATACTGCCATAAAAACTTATGAAGCGATTAAAGTCCAAAGCACAACTTCCTTCTGAGGGTAGTTAAAACCATCATCGGTCTCATGTCGATTGAGGAATGTAAAATAATCCTGGAAGGTACGTGAAAATACCTTTCCCATCAAAATTGGTAAGCCCTTTCAACCTCGCTCATAGAAATTCTCATGTGCTGATACAGGTCCTGATCGATCAGTTCAGGAAGTGCACGTTAATACTTCAAATAATAAATAAACTAAGCGCTTATAAAGAAGTGAAATATAGAAATTTTAGAAAAAGTGGCACACTTTGTGCTTTTGTGGGTAGTCACAATTTGTTAAATGTGAAAATGTAAATATATCTTTCTTATTTCAAACAATATAAAATATGAATTTGAAATATGTTATACAGTTAATCAATTTAGTTTGGTATGGAAAAATGCAACTCATTAAAAAAATGTATATTTATTATATGGTTCACCACACCGACTTTATCAAAATTCTCCTAAAAATCGAGATATTTACTCAAAACTCGTAAATTATCTGAAAAGAAATAATGTTCATTGTTATAGAAACATTCCACCAAAGATAATACATAAAGTAACTAATTTACACTGCTAAAGAAAAATAGAGAGCAAAAGTAAGTAACATACTGATTCACCAAAGTGCGTACATAACACCCAATTTCCCAAACCTTAGTTAAAATAATTATAATATTTTCCAAAACTTATTGATTTATAAAAATATATTATTTCAAATAAAGGCTTTTATTTTGAATAGCACTACAACTTTTCAACTATACGTTATTTCGTACCATATATCAAAGAATTGCAGAGATATAATCAAAATTGGAAATTTCCACTTAGGCTTAAGGTAGGACTATCCTCAAAGTCAATTTCATAAGAAAATGAGAGCTGCCATTTTGTTTGTAGTGCTAAACAATGTTTGTAGATGAAATTTAATCAAAATCATTAGAGCATCGTTTAAAAAATCAATTTTATAACCCGTTAATTAACCACCCTTAGAAACCTTATGATAAGGAACCCTAAATGCCAAGTTTTAGCGCTATCGCTAAATAATCCTTTATTCCCTAATTCCAGTAACATACAAATGACATTTCAAAATTACTTTTTCGAAACGTAAACATTTATCAAAATCTCGAGTTCAAAATTTTTTTTTACGATCAGAATACTTTCTATACCCGAGGGGTGTGAAAAAAAGATATTAAAACAACAAAATAAAATTTAAAGTTTGAATAGTAAAAGGGGGTGGTGATAATCTCACAGCAACAACGTCACTTCTATTTTTTGTTTATGTTTTTAACTCTAATTTACAGAGGTATTATTTTGACAAAAGTCTACATTTCTCAAACAATTACAATGTTTACGATACATTTCAGGGCCTTCCGCAGCAAGCCATTCTCTCTAATTAGCAGAAGAAAGACAAAATGTATTCAATCTCATTGTTAAGACGAGCAACAATAACATTTACGGCAGTAGTAGCACCGGGATCAACCCGAGAATCGCGTGAGTGACAGCGCTAAGCTAACGTGCTGCTCTCTATCTACACCAACTGACACTAGAATTACCACGGGTTGTTTAAAAGGAGCCATCTTGTTGACGTTATCACAAGGGTGGAGTCTTCGTCTACGCCTTCTTTTTTATTACCATTCTACACAAAGACTTTGTTGAAGTATCGTGTTCTTTTTAACTACCGAATTAATGAAGCAATAACATCCAAAGGCCATATACGGTAGGAGAAATAGTAAGTGACATCAAGCAGAAGATTCTGTATTGCAAACATTGGCTGAAAGTCCCTAATGTCAAACTATTCGGATATAAATATTAGGCTATTGCTTAGTTATACTATAAATATCATAAATAATAAGTGTAATCAAACGATTCTAATAACACTTATCAAAGGATTACTGTATAGTTTTTTTTAACATATTGAAAGGAAAAACAACTTTTTTTCTTGTTTAGCATTTGTGGCAACAAGAGATATTATAGTACATGAAATAATAAATTAAAAAGTATTATATTTACACTTGTATCGTATTACAAATGGCTACATATAAAAATACATATTTTTTATTTAGGGAAAGAGCAATACAAAATATTAGTTTCAAAACTAAACATTTTTATTTTTTAAACAATGCATGAACACAACCGAAGACGGTTTGTATGACGTCATTAACAAAGCCTGTGTAGGTTGGTTCGCCATCTTAACCTATGAAGATAACGCAGCATTTTAAAAACTTTCTTTTTAAACATACTCTCTTTAAACTCACTCGCCCTAAAAAAAACCACCAAATACATACAAACAGTTATTTTTATTAGTTCGTGTTTTAATAATGTAGACACGGCTAAAAATAAATCATGAACAAATTGTTTCTTGTGAAAGGTTTGGCTATCAAAAATAGCAACTCATATATGGTCTTAGATCATACGGCTGGGCGTATGGATACAAACAAGGGAACTTTTTCTACTCTGCTACCGTAGATGCGCAATAGACTCATCAGACAATAGTAGGTTTTGGTTTTGTGTTTAATTAATCCTAGAACAGGCTGAATGGAAATAAAAGTTAGAAGACGTGTACAAATCACTAAACTTAGGCTAGGATTTATTTTTTATTGTATGAGTAAAGTGTTAAGACAAAACTTGTATGAAAGCACTCTGCTACATGAAAAAAAAATATATATTGCTATTTTGTGAAACATTTTCATCACTGATACATATGAAGTTATGCAAATCATATTTATATAGGCCAAGGGCATTATTTAAGGTTTTATTCCGTATTAAAAAAAATTCAATCGGTTTTGTACCTAATTGAAATATCAGCAGGCCCTAAATTTATTGTGTTAACTAACGAATTACAGTAAAGCCCCGATTTACCATATTATTTGTTACAAAAGACACACGAAAGAGCTGTTAAGGCAATGAAGTTGGTGTACTGGGCCTGGATTCACTAACGGGAGCAAATAGTTGCGCCGGCGCAAATTTGAAACATGTGCCCAAATCCCTATTCACTAAAAGGAGCAGGCGCAATTTGAGAGCAAAGTTGCGCCTTTTATTTGCCACCACTCAAGAGTAGACGCAACTATTAAATCATTACTGTCACTTCAATAAATTTAAATGGCGGCATATTATTGTATTGGCTTAAAAAACAATTAGTTCCCTAACTCTACTCCAATTAATAATGAATTAATTAAAATAACAAAACGTATGGCAAGCACAAAATTTGTTTCAATTTAGACAGTGGAAACAAAACAATTACGTACCTTTTATTGTTGGATATTAACATTCAAACAACACAATGGCATTTCTTGCATTATTATAAAACAAAACTACGAACTGTGTAATCTTCGTCTAGATCCAAAGAGGTTTGTATTCCTCCAAGTCCAAAGACATCTCGTCACTAAATATGGCTGTTAGTATAACTTTAAAATAAGTTTTAAAGTTTATATAAATATTAATGTTTTATTAATGGAACTTAAACTTTAAACTGATAATATAAATAAATACAAAATAATATACTAATATTGTTTTAGTAAAACATCCAGAAAGAGGCCGCTTCTAATTTTATTGCTAGTCTATGAGCAAAATGTATAAAAATCTTTGTATATGCTATCGTTTTCATTACAGATTTAAATTAAGTAACCTAGAATTTGAAAGTAAATTCTTCACAAGGTTTGGTCGAAAAGAGCGCAATTGATGACGTTTATGGTGACGTCACCCTATTCCTGCCACCAGTTTGCGCCTTGTTTAGTGAATACGGAAATGGAGTAAATAATAAGGCGCATCTTTGGGAGTATCTCGGGTGCAAAGTGGTGCCATTTCTAGACTTTCGCCGGAGTAGAATTGAACTCGTTAGTGAATCCAGGCCCTAATGTTTTGTGTACAGTACACAAAAATTAAAATAAACAAAAACTATCTGATATTTGTTTTGAATAAAATTCACTTTACGTAAACTACTACTAGCGTTATTACTAAATATACATTTTCTCATAGGTACCAACCTACGTTTAAAAATTGCAATACTATTCTACAACCTTATTTATATAGAATAATGCAATACATAAGCCTTTTTCGGCGAAGTCTTTTATTCGCAGGACAAACTACCTCGGATGGATGAAAAAGTAATTAAGTGTTTTTTTGCTACTTTGTAATGTACTGCACATATTAAAAGTCTACAATATTCTTTAATTTAGTTTGAACCCACTTGTACCACTGATACACTGTAAGACTGGAGAGCCAAAAATATACTAACATGAATCACTGCTACCAAATCGCAATACTAAGAGTGCTCGCTAGCTGTTACCCGCTTTTCATTCTAAGAAACAATAAAGTGTTCAATCGACTATTATTTCGAAACAACAGGAAATAAACTAGAAAAAATTATTTTTTAATGTATAAAAAATGACTACGGGCCAGTCGTTTATGTCTCGCAGGTTTGATGTGGCCCGTGGGCCATGAGTTGGTGAACCCTGGTCTAGGGCGTCACTCTTGCAATATAGTATACTGCCATTGATCAGGAGATGAGGGTTCGAATCCGGTTTCGGTGTAATGAAGGTGGTTTTTCCTAAATGGTTTTACATTCTCCCATCACGTAAATGCAGCTACTATTCCTCAAAATCACTCTCCCTTATCCCTAGTATATTAGCGTAATTGGTAAATACACATATAGCTTGAATAGGTCGTGAGACATTCTAACAAAAAAAAAGTCATGTGCATAAATTATTGTAGAAAAAAACTTAATCTATATACTTTAAAAGTTAAAACTGAGAGAATATTTGGTCTCAACTCGAGCAAAATGTCTCAATATTGTAATGTGAATGGTCTGTCAAAGAAACCGCAGGCTCTTTATCTCCTTCTCCTCTAAAGTGCGGTATCCGAGTTTACATCAACCGCAACATTTCTACAGGTGAATGTTCTGTGAAATAAACAACCACGGACCTCATGTCCCTCTCGTTATCAGCACAAACTTGACAAAATGTGTCAACACCGCTAACTCTAAGTTGGAGTTAGCCATTGACCTCTATATAAAGTCATTTGGATTGGACTTGTATATTTTTTTAAATAACCCTGTTTTTTCTTTCTTTCCTTCTCTGTGCTTCTCTGTGCTTTGTCTGTGCCCTTGGGTAAATAATGTACGCTCCCACGTGCGTCGCTTAGGGAACAACGTTTGGAAGCTACCGAACATTTCCGTAGACACCCGAATTGTCAGGCCTACTCTGGTATGGGGTGGACACACGGTTCGTACCGCCCCGTAAAACAAAGCGTATGAATGCTCTCTCAACGATTCATCCGCACCGGAGCGGATTCGTGTAGCCACTAGCATTTAAAAACATGGATAACTTTCATCCGGAATTTTACGGTGTGTTGCGGTGCGTTGTGGGACGCGTCCATGTAGGCGGGCTTTCTGAACACTTTAGGCTACATTTTCGAGCTGTCACCCGCACACCGTTATGTAAGAGAGAAGGAAATTTTAGGGTTTTCCTTTATATCTCACACACATACAAGTCAAGGTATCATTTTGACAGCGTTCGATAATTTGTATGATTATATTAAACAGCATAACTAGGTTCTAGACTCGTGACTATTTTCTTTGAATACGTTTATGTAGGCTAATATAATAATACTTCCTGCGAGTGTATAACTTTTAATTATACTACTACACAAAGTTTGTCATTTAAACTAATGAAATCAAGTTATTATCTACACTATTTAATTATATTTGTTGAACTTTCATTATAATATGGTTTATTTATCCGATTTTGAAACCATTATACACGCTTTTAACCAATTTTTAATATAATGTAGCCTTAGAAAAATGAAAATAACATGGGTGATGGCTACAGATTTTATTCATATTCTTACAATATTACATGTGAAACTGAGATGTATAACCCTTAATGTAAATGTGTATTCACCCGAGTATAATAATATAATACTACATTATTTTCAAACCACAACAATTTTATGCCCCATATACATCTTTTGCACAAGAACATTGAGATAAACTTTTGGATATTTACTCTCAGAATCAAGCAGACGATCAACTGGAGCTTCACGGTTTGGTCCTTTGCAAAGGCTGTGTCATGGTTCATATCCATCGAGTATAATGGTATACTGAGTACTGATTATAGTATAAAGATCACTGGAGCTATCTCAAAAGTCCAAATAGATCAGTGAATATACGTTTCTTGGGAGTGGTGGATTTACAAATGCCAAACGGTCGAGGTGAAACAGAGAATGGCTGCATTTGGTCAATACTAACTTATTTACCTAAAAATCTGATAGAAGAAACGGAATAGACACAACAACAAAATCACTTAAGAATATTTGACAAAGCTTAACCTGATTTAATGTCAAATTCTCACAGGAAGGGCTTTCTATGTCAGGAAACTTAAACAATATCTATTTTCACATGTTCATTAGTCAGGTCATGTGATCTGAAAGTGTCAATATTTATAAAGTAATACTTATTAATTGGTAAAATGGCTGAAAGTGGTTTTAAAACCTCTCTCCACGCGTTTGCGTGTAAATTTCCTATAAATCCAACCTTCCCCATCCCTAAACACATTTACATAATTAGTACTTAGGCGTATAATCCGAAATGGTAGCGAGACGCGGTGATAAGAATTGAAATAAAAGATTTTTATTTTATTAAATATCATTTGTAATTTGACTGCAGGAATGGTTTATTTCCATAGATAAACATTCTGCTCATTAGTATAGCTCAACCACGGTTGTAAAAGTGATAGGAACCATTTTGCAGAAGTTCTTTACTGCCAACATTGGCTGAAAGTGACTGATGTAAATCTTTTCGGAAATAATTATCTCTTAGTTACACTATATTATGAATAAAAAGTGTTAATACACGATTCCAATACTACTTTTCTTAGATTTACTGTATAATTCGCGTTTTCATAATTTATTGAAATAATAAAATATATTAATAATAACTACTTTGTTTTTGGGCTGTGGCAACAAGATATTTTATAGTACATGAAATAATAAATTAAAAAAGTATTTTATTCTCAATAGTATCATGTTATAACTAGCCTCCAAAGTAAAAAATAATAATGCTTTTTTAAACTCAGTAAAGAGTCATAAAAATATATAACTGTCCTCCAAAGTAAAAAAAAATAATTTTTTTAAACTCAGTAAAGAGTCATAAAAATATTAGTTTCAAAATAAAAGGTTTTATCTTGTAAACAGCGCATGAGCACAAAGACTGTTTGTATAACGGCATCTACCACTCCTATTTCAGCTGGTTCACCCTACGAAGCTAGCATAGCATTTTAGAAGATCTTATGGGGGACAGCATTAATTTTAAATGAACACAGACACCACTTCCTCCCAAATGAAACATACGAGTATAAACGGTTGAATTTATAAGTTCATGGTCTTGCAGATCACACAGTTTAGCGAATAGATATTTGGCAAATTTTCCTAGCTGTAGCTTACCACCCTGACTGATAACAAACGGGTCTTATCAGTTCTGACTCATACCCTTATATTTACCTAGCTACCCCAAAGGCTGGTCAAAGGATAGCGTGCTTCAATAAACTTCGGGTTTGCCAAATTTAAATAAATAGTGCTTTTAGATAGGGACAGTGGTGACTCGTGGGTAAACCCTCAGGGAAGGAGCTCTTTTAAAAATTGTCATCCAGGTAGACAACAGCTTACCTTATACGCTTATACCAACCTTATATCATTCTGTATTTAACTTACAAACTAAACATACAAAAGTATGTGAAGCATAAAGTTAATAAAAGTAAATAAAAGCTATAGAGTTAAGTTTAACAACTCACTTGGTTTGAGGTCAGAGACTGTCCATCGTGAAAAAAACTACACACACACCAGTATACAGATACAATATACTTTAAGAATTAGTGTTTCAGTAAGTTTATCGTTTGAAAGAAAATCTAATCTTCGGTTTTTGTATGAAATTAGTTTTTCTATCATTAATTCATTAAAGTCTGGTATCTCACGAATCATTGACATTTCTATAGAAAACATGAACAAATAATTTAATCTATCTTCACTCATGGTGTTTCTTAAACAAATAACAAACATACAAAACAAAATAAAGAGTTACTTTCTTCGCACCCACAATTCCACGGCTTTATATTAAATAGTTTCTTATCATAACGGCGTGTAAATTCTCTCCTATTTCTTTTAACTTTGTTTGTACACGACTTAAACTCAACTATGAAAATGGTTTTAATTGTTTTTAATTCAAAATTTTTCTCCTAATGATAAAGAACTAAAATTCAGTTTTTTAGTATTGAAAACTTTCATTTTCAATCAAGTTATCGAAAACTCTAGAAAAACCTGGTATCGTCGCACTTTTTACTATAAAAATTATCACTCAGCTGAACTCAACGAGATGAGTTCTGAGAAAATAAGTCTGGTTGTGATGGCAACCCCCCTGTGACGCATGTACAGCTTGGTGCGTTGGCACAGCCGGCCACAAAGCATATGTCAACATAGGTGAGCTTTTTGTCACGTGTTGATGCGATTATGGTTTTAACAATTTCATCAATAAAATAAAGAAATAATGAAACGATTTTTAAAAATTCATTTATGTATTTAATTATGTAATGAAACAATATAAGAAAATTTGTATGGATTTAAAGACATGTTTTATTTATTCTTTTGCTTTATTTTGCAGGGATGGCCACACCCTAGAGCCCTACCTCACGAACCGCCCCCCTGGATATTGATACAATATGATATCAACGTTATCAATTAGAAGCAAAGTCAAATCGAATGTCTGAAAAATTCCCGCATCTGAATTGAAGTTTAAATATTTTACACAATTTGGTTTTATGTCTAAATACTTTGTATTTTTGAAGAAGATTTATTTTTATTTGTTAAGTAAAATGTATATTATATAATTGATAGTCTATGAAGTAGCGTATACGATATGGCAATAGTATTGCCAGTTAAAGGTAAGACTACCACCTTTCAAATTAGTGAATCATTAAACCGAATTTGAAAGTCATATGGCATGTATTTTTAATTAGACTACACAACGTTAATTAGAAATCGAAACACATGGGAAGTTTTTGGGACTAATTAGCTTTGAGAAAAATAATTACATTTAAAATTCCTTTGACAGTTATAAGATGAAGACAGTTAGTGATATTAAAATTTTCTCTAAAATCAATTAGACAAAAAGACTGCTCTTAGCCTATCTTCCTCATCACTAACCAATATATCAAACTTTATGGTAAACCATGTGACACATGAACTTAAATAAAAAATAACAAAATAACTTAATACTTCCTACTATAAAATTAGGCTGGTTTGTAATTATTTTTTTCTTATACCGAGTCTTACTACCTCTCAACGCTATTTAATTTTTAACATCCTCTTTTTTAATAACCATTAAGATTATACGCCTAGGTACTAATTACACTAAAGTATTGGGGATTAGGAAGGTTTAATGTGGAATAAGTGCACCCACCTTTGAGTGGAGGGAGATTGTAAAACTGTTTAGTTAAAACCACCCCCAATGACCTGACCGGCATTTAACACCGATCTCCCCGTCTTCGGCAGTCTAGACTAACGAGTGATTAGTGCGTTAGATCGCGCGGCCATCGAAGTGGGTCTCAAGGCTATTCACATATGGAGTAGGAATGAGGAAGGACTTTATATGTTATCTACCCGCATTTGCGGGGAAGGAGAGTGGGAAACCATTTAGGAAAAAATATTCCAGTAGATCTGACCGGAGTTTTAACCCGTTATATCCAATCCAATCAAACACTATAGTGACGCCTTAGACCGTTTGGCCACTGAAGTTGGTATGAGGAGAAAACTAAGTTATATGTTTCTACAGGAGCAATATTCTATATATTTTGACCAATAATATATTTCGCTGTAAAAACTGCAAAAAAACCCTTACATTTTATCGCGTACCCCACACTTCTAGCTTAAGATAATAAATTCCAAACACCCTTAATGATTTTTTTTTTTGCAAAAAAGGGATGATCTATAAACAGTACATATTTGTTACATTAACTACAACCATTAATTTGATAATCATAATTTTACAAGTTCATTGGCAAATTTGAACCAAAAGTAAAATTAATTTAATTAATTACACACTTCAGTGCTCCATTAATTTGGGCTGTTTTGAAAGGTCAATATACAAGTCGTCAGACTTCCCGTCTAATGAATCATTTAGTCATGATTACAACTTTTGTGTGAAATATGATCGCGACCCATCCTGGGTCCGGGGATTACAGTTTGTCTTCCTCGACAGAGATAAATGGCCGACTATCCCGTGGGATTTAAGTGGGGTTGTTTTGTCTCCCAGAATAACGGAAGGCGTGGAGTTCACACGGGTATTTATGTAGACAATGTGTCGAGTTAAACGTGGCGATTGTTAACGTATGACCTCCGTGACTTGGATTAAGAAAAGCGTAAAAAGGCGAGTAAAGAATGAGAGGGGGATACAGATAAGTGTTGAGAAATAAAAATAAAAATGGCACGGAGCTCCGCACGGACTTTCTCGCTCTATTGTTTAAAAATGGAGATATTTACTCAAAACTCGTAATTTATGTGAAACGAAATGATGTACACTAGCAAGCCCAAGCACCACCAAGCTTATGTACTAACTACGTTAATTGTTTTAGGGATTAGGGAGGTTTCAAGGAAATGTACCGGCATTTGCGTGGAGATAGAGAAAGTAGAAAACCATTTTGAAAAAACTACCTTCAGTACTGCACCTGACTGAGATTTGAACCTCATTCTCCCTCTCATCGCCAGTGTAGTCTACTGGCGAAAGTAGTGCGTTTCCTTTAGATCACGTGGCTACTGAAAAATTATTATTATTATTATTATTATTACTATTACTAGCACCGCATCTTACTACCGTTTGGTTTATACGCACTTACGCTAATGTGTAATGGTAGGGTGATTGTGATATAAAATGGAAGCCCTACAGTTTAACGTGGGATCCGAACCACGGTGGAGGCTTGGCATTCCCCACATTCACAAGTTGTGATTAATACACGTCTTGTCAGAGGTGAAGGAAAGGTTTAGCAATTAGCTACATCTTTTCCGGGAGCGAGGATTGAACCCCGGACCCCCAGCATAGAAGTCTGACACCTTACCCCTAGACCGTCAGGTCAGTGCTACTGAAGTGGTCGCTCCAAGAAGTTATCTCAAGCTCTGTGAGGAATCCTTATAAGAGTCTTTCTTTGTTTTTCACGTTATAAAATAGCATCAGTAAATTGTGATTCCAATTTTTTTTAAATCTGAATAAAGGACATATTTTGCTAAAAGTGCAGCCACAATATGTGATATTTTCCGTTTTGTTTTATACATGTCTACCTACAAAATTTAATTGTTCTTATTGAATGTTCAAAATATTGGCGTGAACAAAATTATGTGGGCTCAAGGATGTATTTTTTTCTGGTGCAAGGGCTCCTTTGATCTAAAAAGTATGGAAATCGCTGGTCAAGGCCGTTACTCTTGCAATAGACTACACCAAGGCTCATATCCCTTTCGAGTGTATAAAGGGTAGTTTTTCATAAATGATTTCCCACTCTCCCTTCACGAAAATGTGAGTAGATTTCCAATAAATTCAACCTCCTTAATCCCTAACACACTAGCTTAATTAGTAAGTATGCATATAACCCGAACGGTTATTAAGACTTTAGTAAAGTTTCAGAATAATCTAATAACATGTTTCAAATGTATCTCCAGGGATTTAATTATTGGTAATACTCACCTTTTTGCGTGAGGGGGCACATAATGATCACAATACCTTCTCTATATGAGCAATTCAAATCCTAAAACCTGCTTCAATCACCACGTGGTCTAAAAGGCGTCAGTAGACTAGACTGCCGATGACGAGGAGATCAAGGTTCAAATCTTGTGGTGGTATTTCCGATATATTTTTTTCACTCTCCCACCACGAAAAGTCTGGTACATTTCCTATAATTCAACCTTACTCATCCTTAACCCATCAGCATAATTAGTACACAGGCATAAAAACCGAGCCGGTAGTAAGAAGCAATGTAAAATAAAAATGCTATAGTTAATTACAACACAATTGAGAACCTTCAGATCTCAAACTATTTTCAAATTAAACCCAACTCTAGAGAAACGTTCTTTTGATGATTTGCAATATCGTCGCAATCATAGACAGAAGAAAATTCCAACGAGCTTGGAAAAAAGAAAAAAAGAAGAAGAAAAGATGAACACACCCCTCCCAGACTAATGGATGGAGCCATAACCTTATAAATCACCCTGTTGTTGTGTTTCACTTTGGCGAGAGCAAGCCAAGAAGGGCGAACCAGGGTCAAATTAGATTTGGAATAATGGCGTCGTCGTCCGTCGGGCGCCTTCGGTCGTCCATCATTTGCACCCTGGGGATCGCGAGACCCTTCAGCGACAACAAAATTGCGACAGGGAAAAAAAAAACTTGACTCTTCACTCAGGTCTACTTAACTGGAGTGAAAGGTGTTTGGTCAAGGGTCAGAGTCTTATTTATTAGTGAAGAAGATGAAGTAGACATCCATCATACATATAGAAAAAAAGGAAGAAAATGTGACAATCAACTTTTTTGGAAAGTTTCCAAACTTTACAAAATAACTTTCTTCTCTAAAGTTTGTTTTCAAAATTTACATTTTTTTGAATGTACTTTTTTTTTATGATATTGCAATCGTGAATATTTTTGACCTCAATATTATGATGAATCTTTATATTTTGTATAGTTCATAACCCAAAAATTCGGTCTTACAATCCTGTTTGTCCCTGGGGATATAGCCCAAATGATTTGATATATTATTGTTTTCAAAATTGATATCTAAATGTTATATAACAATACATGTTCTTAAGTTCTAGCTTATCTCTCAAATTAGGCATATTTTAATGAGTTTTGAAATTTTGTAAATAAAAAGAATCTGTATTAATTTTGTTACAAATTTATATCCAAAGAATGTTTTATATGATTATCAAAATAATGTTGGCTTTTATTAGGTTAACCTTTTGAGGCATAGTTTAATAAAATTTTATTTCTGAAAATTTTGGACACAAAATTTAATAAATCATTAAGAGAAAGTATATATGAATGTGTAGTAACAATCATTTGAAACGTTTTTAAATTTTACAAGACAACTTTAGTCAGTAAATTTGTTTCCTAATTTCTTGGAATATTTTAATTGACTAATTTTTTAATGTTCTATTCATTTTAATACCCATCCATTATTTCCGAATATTCACACAATTATGGAAGGGATAATGAGGGTTAAATCTAGAATATATATCCGCAATTGCGTTACGATATAGTAAGGAGAAATTTAGGGAAAATACCTTGAGTACAACCAGACGGCATTTGAACCCGGTCACCCTACCAAAGACAATCCAGTCTATTGTGATAGAGACTTCTTAAACGTTGAGACTCCCTATGTTTTATTTTTAATTTACCGAATATGTGTCCAAAATTTTAAATCCATTGGTATTGCATTTGTATTCTGATCTTAAGGTTCTGCATTTGTTTCCATACTTGAGAAAATTACTATTTTTGAGATTTAGTTTTATTTATTTTTGAAAACGATGAAATATCTTAAAGTTTGTTTCAAATTAAGTTAAAATTGATTTTTATTGAAATTAAATAGGTATTGCAAGCATAAACTTATAAATAATGTTATAATATTAAATATAAATGTGCAAATGTTTCAAGCTAAAATTATACATTAAAATATAAACATTTAGTTTCGGAAAAATATAATAACGTAATTAAGAATTAATAAATTTTATAAATTCATAGCGAAATTAATGATAATATTTGTTGTATTTATTTTATTCTACTGAAAATTAACGATTTTAAAAACTAACTTTCATTCCATTGCAGTCTCCTTAAAAACCATGTCACGAATCGTACCATCCGTTTGGAATCAGAATTACTTCTTCTAATCCTACACATCAAATAAATCAGAGACTGTTAGTTCTATTTTATATTCAAACGCTACCCTTGTCAACTTAAAGGCCGAACAAAGGTTTTTTTTATTGTTCCACGAACTATCTTTTGAAAATTTTATAAAACCGGTTTAAATCTTATTTATTTAGTATCAAATACACGTTTGCATTTATAAAACAAGTAATTTTTGCTTCTTTTGTTTGAGATCCCTTTTTTCCTACTATGTCAACTCCATTTACACCGAAATGTAACAGTCTTACCTTGGTGAGTTATGGCTATGGCATAGCTTATAAGCTAGGACCATAGTGTAGCGCATCAAAGTAAGATCACTTACTTTTCAAGGTAAATGAAATGTACTTAATAAACCATGTATATTTGAATTAAATACAGTAGTTTAAATAATTATAATTTACAGATTTTATAGATGATTAAAGATAGCTTTGGCTTTTCCTGTTATTTAAAATTCACTGAAATAAGAGTTACATAGTCGACCGTCTCAAAAATTTTGACAAGCAATATAAATTGACTTAATTTTCCAGAGTTTTCGTTACTAGTTTCTAAAGCCAAGGGTTGTCTGTTTAAAAATATAAATTCTAATTTGCAAGGAATTGAGATAACTTGGAAATTTTGTTTAGTACAGTTTCAGACACATAATGAAGTAGCATTAAACTAGAAAAGTAAACATCAACTTCTTCTCGCCAAATTATTGGAATGCTGAATCGTTATGATGAGGCACACAAACTACGGGGGACCCACTTCGGTGGCCACGTGGTCTCGTGCAAGGTTTGAATCTCTGTCGAGTGTATCAAGGGTGGTTTTCCCAAAATTGTTTTTCACTCTCCTTCCACGTAAACGTGGGTACACTTCATATATATATATATATAACTTTCATCATCACTAAATCCATTTACTTATAAGTACATAAGCGTATAAACCGTAAGAATACTAAGACGTGGTACTAAAAAAACTTAGGGGGATGAGGGGGAGGACGGAGAATAGACATACGATGGTAAGAAAATATATAGGATTACAGTTAGATAATATAAATTCTTGATAAATTATCATATTAGTTAATATGATCTAGATATGTTTTTTTGAGAAAATAATATCAATATTAATAAAATAGTGATTTTTTCAATTTTCACTGCCTTTTCTTTGATTAATGTGATCACAAACGGTCCAAATACTTTTAAAATACAGAATTGATAAGTACATAAAAATACAAATTCACTAAATAGTTACTATTTTATACCCCATATTACAACCATATCTCTTTAAAGAAAACCTATTTTTGTTTTTTGAGGTATTTTGTAATATAAATTTGGAAGAAGTTATAGGAAAAGTGGATAGAATATATGTAAAAGCGAACACACAAAATATGGCTGTAATAACAAGAAAAATACAGTTCACACTTTACAGTGCTGCTACTGGATAAAGAGGTATTGGCTGTCTCTTTAAGAAATTCCCGTATCTTCGTCCAAATATTAAAACTAGGGAGAATGCATAAGGTTCCGAATACAATATTTCATAAAAATAAAAATAAATAATTATCAAGAAAAATGATTATATACTAATTAAGGGAAGCAAAAATTTAATAATCAATAACTTATTATAGGCAGTATCCTTAAACAGCTAGCCTATAAGCCTATAGCCTATAAATTCAAATTTGGGAAGCACGTACTCGATAATTCTTATTCAACGACCAAGAGAATATTTTTTTTCTGTGGTTATTGAGATGTCCAAGACGATTCTTGAATGCCTACACCAGTGTGATCCAACTGGTGGCCATCAGGCACAATAAAGCCCACGCTCACTGAAAATGTGTCCCTTAAAGTGTCCTGAGTAGAAATTAAAGGGAACATTTTAGTTGAAGATGTGAAACTGCTAATGATTTAAATAAACATCTTTATTTTAAAAAGGATTGCATTTTGCCATGCACTTATTTGATTAATACAAAATCTGTATGGATATAAATTTATAATTTTAATAATATATATAATATTATATAATAATTATATATTTTGTGAAAGTGTGTGGTTGTGGACGTGCATATTTCATAATACTTTTTGGGAGACTTTATATATATATATATATATAGAGCAGTAAATCTTGAAAGATTCTACCAGATGGAATACCATTTATGTATATGTATTTTTGTAGGACCATATTAAGTTTATAAGATTACTAAATAAACCTTCAGCCCTTTGGGCAAACTGATAGTCATATTTGACCATTTGGATTAAAAAGTTGGACAGCAATATTTTTTTGTTACCATTTTTCACTAAAATAATACGATTATTAACTCATCACACTAATGGCTTAGTGATGAGGAAGATTGAATTTGCTTAGATTTAAAGTAAGGATACCCTTAATTGATTGGAGGTAGAGAGGAAACACACTTAGGAAAAACCACCCTGAGTACACCCGACCAGGATTTTAACTCTGATATACCTGTCTTGGGCAGTTTAGTAATATTTTGAGAATGATGCCTTAGACCATTGAAGTGGGTAAATTGTGTGATTAAAAACCCTAACAACACAGAGGACATCACATTAGAGTGATAATATCGTGTATAATACCTGTATCTGACACATTTTTTTCTAAAGTTCCAATACGTTGATGAATTTGAGAAAAAGGTCATATTGTTATCTTTACTGCAATATTTTAAGTTTTCTCTTATGAAAAACATTTATCCTTGGACTTGGATATGTGTTTATAAACGGAGTCCTGATTATACCCACATTAACAAAGTAATATAACACCCAAATAAACATACATTCTCTTCAAATGTAATCATTCTTAATGTAGATCTTTTATTAACATTTTGTTTGGTTAAAAAAATGTCAATTTCTACGTGCGTCTGGCTTTAGTGTCAGATTTACGATTATTTTACTAATTTACTCCAAACCTGGAGCAATAGCTAGGGCTAGATGTATTAAAATAATATACGTAAGCTCATATATTATATAATAAGATTAAATAGCCAAAGCTATTATTTATGCTTTTAGTGAGGATTACTCTATCTAGATATCATATTAAGAAGATTGAAAAATGACACCTAGACACGGGAACTAAACCCAGGACATTTGACTTAGTACACCAATGTTCTATTTTACCACTGAGCTATCCAGTAATCGTCCCGTGCTCTGGGTCATTCCGGGTTCAATTGCCGTGTTCAGGTGTCATTTTTCAATTTTAATATATAATAGTTTAATTATGCTTTTTTTTACCAAGCATCTTACCACCTGTTAAAGGATACACGGTATATACTCTGATAAGGTAGGGATGAATAGGGAAGTATTCTAGAGGTAATTTACCCTCATTAGTGTGAAAGGAGAGTGGGAAAGAATTTAGGGAAAACCACCCTAAGTACAATCTACCGGGTTTCTAACCCTTATCTCCTAATCAAGTAGGACAGTCTAACATAAAATTGACGTCTTAGACCATTCATCCTCTGAAGTGAGTTTCAATAAACATTAAAAGCATGAGTTTATCAACTTATTATAGCATACATCATGATATAATGGGCACACTCGCGTTTGGACTGGTATGCTGGTGACGGGTGGATAGGGATTCAAATACCGGTTGGGTGTTTTATAAATATTTTTACACGATCACTTTATGAACATGCATGTATATTTCCTCTAAAACCCTACCTTCTCATTCCTAGCCACTGGCGTAGTAAAGACTAGACTTCTGATGACAGGGAGATCGGGGTTTAAATCCAGGTCGGGTGTTCTGGGTGTGGTTTAACCTAAATGGGTTTTTTCCCACTACCTTCGCGCTAACGGGACTACACTTGATCTAAATTCAACCTTCCTCATCCATAACTCATTAGCGTAATTAGTGCATGTGCGTATAGCCCTTAACAGGTTGTAAGACGTGGTGCTAAATTATTTTTTTTAGCACTTTGGTGAAGTGCTTATGTTTTCCCTTAATTTAAGAGTATTAAAGTGAACTTTGAAATAAGTTTAACATTTACAACATTTGTGAACTTATAAATGTTTTTTAGAAGTAACAAAGTATAAGAATAATTTACAAGTCTGACACATCAGTTTATTAATATTCAAACAAGTCAATAGGATATAAAGCAGCAACTCTAAGGTAACATAAATTAGTGATGGTAATCAAATCTAATTAAAAATTTACCATACATTATTCTAATCCAGCCTGATAACTGCGAGGCTTCCAACTACAATACAAAATTTCAAATATAAATAACTAAGCGACATAAATTTAATCCCAGTTTAAGGAGCTACAAGGGCGGTAATTAACATTAGCTATCTAGTTTGCTTGAGTTAACTTCTTAGAGAGTTTAGACATTACAATGTTATAAGCTCCTAGAAGAAAAACTACTATTTTACAACTAGTAAACGGCGAGCTACCAGGAATCTAGACGCTACAGATACTATGGCCGGTCAATTCCTAGTCAGTTCTGCCTAAATAATCAATAGTATATATTTATTCTGTTAACCTTAAAGGAGACAATAATACTAGACATAATAGTGGTCATTTTTCGACTAACGCTTAAGGTGTCACAATGGGGCCGTACACAACAGCCAACACCTCATGGGCCACTACTGTGGACATGTAGCACTTCCACAGGCTGCGCACCGCATACCAGTACACAGTTAGACACATCAGAGACACGTGTCGGATACAGACCCAGTTATCTCGTGAAACTAAGAAATAGATAGCCTGGTATCCTACATTATTTAATTCTATTCTTTAAACTAGCCACAGCATGGTTATATAGTTTAAGGAGTCTAACCTTTACCCTAATATTTGTGACTAAGCCTAATATACATAAAAAGATAGTGCATAAAGCTATAAACTATACCTTATGGGCATAGGGAAATAAGTCAGTAGTATTGATATATAAGAACTAAGTCATACGGACAGAACAAAAGTGCTCAAAGCTCACAATATTAAATTATGCCTTAAGGTCATAGGTAAACAAGTCAGTAGTACAGACATACAAAAATTAATTCATATAGACATATTAACAAAAGAGCTCAAGGCTCAACAAAATAAACAATGCATTAAGGATATAGAGAAACAAGTCAGCATTACTGACATGCGAAAAATACGTCATATGGACATAGAATAATAGAGTTCAGAGCTCAATAAATATTAAAACATCCCTCAATACTTATATTATCTGCCGTAGATTGTTCTGCGGTGAAGAGGTGATCCAGACACCTCAACCTCGTGATCTTCAGTGCGTAGTCTTAGCAGATCCTCTTAAATATCTTCCAGCAGTTCCTCCAACGAGTGATTACAATAGAATTGGAATACGTGAACCGGGGACAGGCCTTTTTATACCAGTGGGACTGATAAAATTTGGCAAGGCTAGCTCCAAGTATGAAGAGGTGTGGTAATCTTCAAGAATCACACCACCCAAACCCTAGCGTTCAACGACCGTTGTTAGGAATATCTGAATGACGCCTCTCTCATTTACTCCTCGTCTGGCCCAGGTGTTATATGTTTGTGTGTTGGTCTTCGGAGACGAGCTGCCTCGTTCGCTGGGGCATTTTTTAAAGAGAATTTAACGTTTCCCGCTTGTGATGTCGCAATGATTAAATATCTGCCACACATTATTAGAACTTATTAGATCTTATAGTAATAGTTTTAAACCTATTATAGGGCTTCATTTAGTGTAAGTGTTAGGTATTTATCACGTTACACATTTAGCTGTTCTTTTTAATCCGTAGGATTTTTACATACACAAAACACTCTATAAAATAGATCTTATTTTTGTTTCTTGCATTAATTATTCTCAAAATAAGAATGAAATCAAGTTATCATTAGGATATTACTTAGTGGCTAAATTAACTGGTTATTTCATTATAGTTTTCATTATTATTTTAGTATAAGTATCTCTATAGAATTAACTGTAGAAATTATTATTATTATTGGCACCGCGTCTTACTACCCGTTCGGGTTATACGTACTTACGCTAATGTGCAATGGTAGGGTGATTGTGAGATGAAATGAAGGACCTACAGTTTAACGTGGAATCCGAACCACGGTGGAGACCTGGCATTCCTCACATTCACAAGATGTCTTGTCAGAGGTGAAGGAAGGGTTTGGTTCTCAGATAAATCTTTGCAACTATAGAAACATTTCCCTTGTGTATGGGACATCAGTTTGGGAGGGAATAAATGGCCCATTTCATAAAGCAATGCTCCACAAAGTATCCCAACAGTTACAGATAAACAATGTAAAGAACCCCCACCACCTCAGTTAGCAAGTAAGTATCAATCGATGTCAGGCTACACGGCTTAAAATACAATTCTTTGTGGTGTTTTCTGGAATTACTTTTCCATTATGTCTAAGCTTACACTCCCTTTATTTCTACACCTACAACCACACACTCTCATGTAGAAAAGAAAGTGGGGTAGGAATATTACTAGATTTATTATCTGAAGGTAAAGAGGAAAGCTCGATGCTAGTTCTTAAATATATTACAATTTTATGTTGTGAACCTATAAAAAAATTACTGTATTTTTTATAGGCGATCTAATTTTTTTTTCACTCAAGCCTAGCTTCAAAGCCCCATTAATATGGTTAAAAAATTGTCAAAATTGAGCTACTGTTACATTTTTTCACAATTTTTCTTTTAATAAAACTGTCTGTGTAGCAGTTTCTCGCTTTTCGAGTCAGCCCCTTTAATCACCGTATAAACTTTTGTTGTAACCCGTCTCGCATTACAGTGCTACACATAGTATCACAGAAGTGTCAGGGGATTTTAGTGAAACCAGTAATGCCGCTATAAACTCTTGGTATAACCCTTCTCACATATCAGTTCTCCACATAGTATCACATATGAACCTTTCGTATTTTGGTATATATTATTACACTATTCTCATGGGATTATAATGACCACAAAAAAATTTGTATTCTAATATTTACAAATATTAATTTTGTACATTTAATAGTATTGCACCAAATATACATCATTTCCGTAATTAAATATTGTATATATCAAAAAACACTCCATGGCGTTAGCCCTGCAAATGACCTATACCGACAAAGCAGAAGCCACCATCAGTGATAATAGTGCCAACATTTGCAGATTGACGGTGTCATGTAGTCAGTACAACCAACTTTATAGCTGCTAATCTTAGTTTTCTAGACTGGATCTGCTATTTATTTGTTCAAGTAGATCCTCATTTGTCCTCACGAGGCTGAGTTTGAGCCGATCCCAGAAATACTGCACCACATAGAAATTCTGTAAGCACTGGTGATGGAACCTGGGACCTCTGGATATGTAGCCAGAAACTATGACCACTATGTATGCTAAGTATGATGGAGTTGGAATCAATCCAATCTTATATTTACTACATAGTAGATATTTATTTGAACAATTTAATGCCTAGTTTCAATAAGAGGATATTTAACTCAAATTCCATTCTTAGTATGAGTAATATAATATTAGACAATATATATATTTAAGATATATATATCTATTTATCAAATCCGTTGCTTAAATCTCTCATTCATTTCTTATAGGTACTATATTTCCATCTGTCAATGTATTTTACATGCTAAATATTTTTGAGTTTATTGGAGAATTTTTAGAACATGTTTTATATGTTTTACATCCATCGCTGAAACACAATATTTCTTAGGTTTGTATCTTCTTTCCTACCTAAATAATTCCTCGATGGTGTTAAAATCTAATTGAAATTAACGATTTTATAAATGTATGGAATAAAAAGATCTACTATCTAGAAGATTTTTACTTTCACCATATACATAACGCCAATAAAAATCTAACTGAATTTAAATAACCATAAGATTTTACTGCTTATAATTTAAAATAATTCATTGGAAGGTATTTATCGAACACTGAAGTGTTTGAATATATGTTTTTTAACGCATTTTTAATTAACATCTCCACTTATAATGAAATAATTTAACTTGACCAAGATTAACATATATAACAATACACACATAGCCTAAAATATATTTACAAAACCTATAAAACTAGGCTAATATATTTTGTATATTATTTTTATATTTTGTATAAGATTATTTTGGTCAATATTTTCTTAAATATACAAATATTTTTCTTAGGGCTTATACATTTAGTATTAATAGAGTTAACACTAAAACATATATAGTTTACTTTATTGAGGGATAACACTGTAATATTATGTATTAAAATACAGCTATATTAAAACACATTTGAATACATTCCCGAACATCTTGTTTACATTCATATCACAGAGTACATTCCCACAGAAAATACTAATCACCAGCTAAATTATAATTCATTAGTATAATCAACTCTTTTATTCAACCAACCAATCTGTGAATAGCGTGTAATTTGAGCCAGGGCTTTGATTAGTTAGCATGTAGCTCACCTACATAATGTTTAATTATTCGATTGATCAAACCAGACTTTTAGTGGTCCTACTAGCAGGGGGGAAATAATTCGATATGTTGTGTTTGAATTAACTCTGGGATGACATTTGCTGTCAAATAGTCCATTTGTTCAAATTTAGAGACTACGTTAAATCACGTAAGAGCTAACAATTTTCTTCTGTGTAACGCAAAATCAATAAAGTTTTTTTTACTGTTTAAAAGGATCCTAGTTTAAAGTCCCTCCTTTTGTTTAACCTTCTAAAGGCTAACATTACAAAACGATTGGTTCCCTAAGTTTAAAAATAACCGATTTTAGGCATCTATGGAGATGATATTTTAACTATAATTACGAAACATAAATATTTAGATAGAGGCTAGAAACAATAAATTCAAACTTTGTGTATTGAAAAAATATTTTTAAAAGTTATCTAAACTGTAGAGTTATTTTATAGAGATTAAAAATATTTTATTTTTGATCAAACTTGCTGTAACTTTTTATTTATAATATTAGTTTGTTTCCACTTTCTAATGTAGGAAACCTCATCGTATTGAAAATGACAAATCTATATTTTCAGAGTGGTGTGTGTATAGTCATTAAGTTTCTATAAAAGTCCCTAAGCTATTGAATTAAATAAACAGATGTATTAATGCCTTCTAAAATGTGCTAAAATTAACTTATATACACGATAAAATTAAATGAATTATTAAATTTCAACACTGAAATTATGATCACTTACTTAGTCTTACTGCAATAAATATTCATATATTTTTAGCAGTTTAGTCAAACTAAATGAATAAATCTGGTTACATTAATATATATAGTGTTTTGCATTAAAATAATAATAGTAATAATAAGTAATTTCAGTAGTATGCCTCTACTAAGAACGCAATTTTTAAAGGGCTTGCTGATAAAGGCAAAGGGATAGACAAATAACAAAAATTGTATTCACTATCTACACCCCGGCGACTAATGGTTTATATGTTATAAAACCGTATATTCTATTAATAATTCTCTTGGCAAAGGGTTTCATACTTTAAGAGTGCCCGAGGGCCACAAATGAAAACATGAATCTAGTGGCAAACAGCATCATACTCGGCTAACTTTGGGTCATTATATGTAAAAACCAAAACGGGTATGAAATTGTGAATGAAAAATTAGCAGTGGTAGCTTAAACATGTTTAATTACATATAAAACGAATTTTTCCACTAAAATATACAATATTTTGTATTTAAACTACAAGGAAGAGATTAATCAGGATCATCAGTTGTTGCTTTCATGTATTTTCCCCACGAAAATCACAACTTTTCATTTCTAGTCCAAAAACATCAATTTTACTACATTAGATTACATTTCCAAGAAAATTCGAATGCATGAAAAAAATGAATCATGGGCCTAGTGCAGCCTCTGAGCCTCGTGTGGCTAAAAAAATGTATGTTATTAATCTAAATTGATGCAAATAAACTTAACTAATTACACAATGAAAACCAATATAGGGTATTCAAAAACAATGTGCATAGGAAGATATTATGTCCAAAATGATATCAGGCTACTGGGGAGTGGAGGAGGTTACATAATTATGAGTTATGTACCCTGTATTTATAACAATACATTGTTGATAAAAGTCTTGTATATTATGGTCGGAAGGACATGTAGCGTGAATGGATGATTCTAGAACCTTGTTCATTGTACTTACTGGCCAACCTTATGGGAAGATACTATTGGTAAGTATTAGATACAGATAGGAGAATAGCATTAGAATGACCTGAAAGAGATATGTTGTAATGAGGTGTATTGGATAGAACTAGCTCATGATAGGGTATAATGAGATAGACTGGATGAAACTAGCTCAAGATAGGAATAGCGTGTAATGAGGTAGACTGGATGGAATTAGCTCAAGATAGGGAAAGGTGACACACATTTGTAAGTGCATTAATGTACTTTTGAATTCCTAATACCAAAAGTAAGTAATTTACATCCAAATAAACACGTTCAAATTCCTACCAAAGGGGCCAATTTTATATAATTACAAACTTAACCTGAGTGAAAAAAATCCTAGCACCAACGACAATAACAGAATAATATAGAAATCTATCCATCTATGTTTTTTAAAATGTATCGAACTTTGATTGTATTATATGATCTTAGCATTATCAAACATGATTACATTTTATTGGACTTGTAGTAAATTATTTTATATATTAATAGATCGTTAACGTAATTATGCAAAACTGGCAAACAAAAATAACCTAAGTCTTCAATTAATTTACGTTACATAAGTTATTTGGCTTAGATTTACCTTATACTACCTTAGTTATCCCATTTATTAATTTAACATTGACATGCTAAGCTGATAAAATAGTTTATTTAAATGTGTTGAATTTGCAGCTTGTGTTGATCTTCATTGATACAGTAGTGTATGGATAAAATTAAACACACAAAAATAAAAAACGAAAGCATGGGAAATACTAAAATGTCAGCACTATAATGATTTAAGTTATAAGGAGCTTCGAAAATATTCATGCTTAATCAATTTTCACAAATTTATTTTAATAAGCATAGCAATCTTATTTTAACTAGTTGGGTTTTTATCAAGGTTGTTTGGAAAAAAACTACTAATAAATAAGGACGGATTTATAGAAAAAAATTATTTAAGATTTATTTATTGTTCAACATGGAATGTATACTTTAGTTACTTGATCTTATTTCTTTAGTTACAACACGAATCCAAACATTGTCATTTTATAGCCTACAATAACTCAGGATGGAAGTTTGTTGTTTGCCCTGTGTTTGATTTCCTCCGATACGTCCTGTATCACATATCGACAGAAATTGTAGCCGAAAACTTTCCCCTTAGAAACTCAAACATAAAATAAACCTTTTTTTATAAAAAAAAACTTTATTTGGAGGGTAAAAAAAAGAACGAAAAAGAACCATCTAAAAATAATTGTTTGTATCGTGATAATGATGATTAATGGCCTTACTTTTGGCAAAGTTATCTAAACACATTCACATTTTACAAAGGTAAAAATAAAAAGTCAGACGCTCCAAAATATTTTCTTTTTATAAGGCGATTTGTTCAAATGTATAAAATAGAGCGTTTGAGCATTTTCATATTTATTTCTGTAGAACCGTTGATAAATGGTTGTTGAGAATCAAGAAAGTACGAACCAATCTAAAAACTTGGTAAAAACTTGATTTAAGTCCACTTGAATATGAAGAACCATTTTGATTCTAAGTGAGACTTATTTTTTTATTACATGTCTTATTACCAGTTTAGGTTATACACATATGTGATAATTACTCTAAATGGATAGGGATAGGGAAGAAAACCTTTTAGAGATAATCTACCCGCATTTGCATGTAAGGAGAGTGAAAAACGTTTAAAGGAAAAAATACCCTCAGTTGACCCAGCTGTAATTAAAACCCTGATCTCCCCCGTAAGTGGGAACAATTGAACATTATCATTTTAATGGTCATATATTAGAAAAAATACAGTACAGATACATTTTATTAGCATCGCATTTTACTATCCGTTCGGGTAATACGTTAAAAAGTTTATTAATTTTCTTTATTATATATAGGCCTAAAAATGGTTTTATTGTAATAAATGAATTAATTTATTGTACCAAAACACGATTTAAAACTAGCTCAACTCCATAATAAACATAGTAACCAATTCACTAATCTTTAATTAATAATTGTAAGAGATGATTACAAAACTGTTGATCATTTTTGACATGCCAGCTATCAAATCCCAGACCCTTAGCTTTCTAGGCAGTTGTGCTACCAATCAAGCTAGTCTTAAATTATATAAGATTTATTGTAATATTTGTATATCCACATATTAAAATTATTAGAAGCTGTCTTTCAAGGTTACGTGGAAGGGGAGGTGGATTTAAAGGTATATTTGCAGTATATTTGCACTTTTTACAGCAAACACTCATTTTGTTCAAAATAAATAAAATATTTCTTCAGTAGAAAGAAACAAAGTTAAAATTTCTTCACATGATGATATCAACAATTCTTTAATATCTGTCAAAGGTGTCTTGGAATTTAATAACAACTTTTTCTCTTCATTTAAAAAGTTTCTCATTTAATGTCGCTATGATTAACACAGATATTCAACAACTGTTGATATCACCATGGGAAGAAACTCTTGATTTCTACTTGATTAATTTTTATATTTTGGTCCAAAAAAAGGGTTTGTTATAAAATCCACTAAACACTGGTCCATTATCCCATCCCCCATACTCCCCCTAATACAAAACAACTTAGAAAGAATATATATATATATATATACTGCCCTACTCTACTGTAAAGAGGATGATCATATATATATATACAACATCCTCTTTACAGTAGAGTAAGGCCGTATCGTTTACTATTGATTTATATAGGATCATTTGAAGATTGTATTTGTTTAAAAATTATTTATTTTCTCATTAGTGAAAGTAATTTATTTAAAAATAATGTATCTGGCCATTGATATATTTTATACACTATCTTTATTAAACTGGTTTGAAATCCAGACGTTAATTTTATTAACAGATTAATTTTTTTTAGAGCTATAACATCTTGCTCCTGTAACCACGAAAGAGGCTTAATTGGCGGAAGACATATAGTGATATAAACAAAATGGACTGATTTATGAATTATTTGACAATGACGCATAATTGGAAGTTATCCAAAGACACCTTACCTTAATGCTCTGTGAGAACTTCATGGCGGAGGGTAAGTAAAACATAGGTTACATTAGTAGAGTTAGTAGTAGATTAAACTAGCATACATTTTTTCCAAATCACTCTACTCTACTAATTTTGGTAGAGTAACTGTCCACACGATGCAAGTAATTTGGTAAAGGAGAGTTCAGTTTAAAGAGGGTTTCAATGAACATTGCACGGCATCGTTATCGTGCTATTGGGAATAGATGCTTAAAAATAACTACAAATGATTTGTTAAATGAAGTTTCAAAGCTTTTAGAGGAAGAAACTGTTAGAAAAAAAAAAATGGACAAGAGACTGGATCAGAAGACGAGATAAGCTAGGAGGGACACGAAAATTTTCTTTTGAATTATTTTTTTTACGATTTTTTTATAAGCTGCTTCTCTCATTTGTTTATTTTTATAGCTAACACTACTAATGTTCCATATACACTCGTAATATTTATATAGCTCCACTAATTTTATACTTTCAGCTTATATACACTTAATTTTCGTACGTAATAAAATAAAATATTAATCAAAAATGGAAATAATTCGACAACATCTTCTGTATTTCTAATCAAAGCTTGTAGACACACGCCCGCCTACTCTACTCTACTGGTAAACCTGTTTACACAGGTAGAGTGCTGGTAGAGTAGAATAGGGATTGTGGTGGGGGTAAGCGCGAGAAGAGTCTACTATTCCACATGTGATGTCCACTCTACTTTGACCGCTACTATCTTCAATACTTTACTTTCACTATCACAAAACGTTTACATTATGCTAATAACGGAATAGTAAGCATTCCACCTTCGTACTATTCTACTAAATGTACCAATGTAAACCACGCTTAATCTATCAGCAATTAAGTTAAAAATAGTATTACCAAACAGGTGGGTGCACGTGTTATTATTATTATCATCACCGCGTCTTACTGCCCGTTCGGGTTATACGCACTTACGCTAATGTGTAATGGTAGGGTGATTGTGAGATGAAATGAAGGACCTACAGTTTAACGTGGAATCCGAACCACGGTGGAGGCCTGGCATTCCCCACATTCACAAGTTGTGATTAATACACGTCTTGTCAGAGGGGAAGGAAGGGTTTGGCAATCAGATAAGTCTGTGCTGGGACCGAGGATTGAACCCCGGACCCCCAGTAAAGGAGTCTTACACCTTACCCCTAGACCGCCAGGTCACCTATTGCGCGTGTTAATCAACAAAGAAAGTTTATCAAAGTCAAAGTATATGTGGATATCTATAGGCAGGTAAATTGATCTTGTAAGCTCAAGTGCCTTTTGGTGGAGTTTCTTGGAAGTCTCCCGAGAACAATACGGTGATGCCTCATATGATTACATTGTTGCTTTTTATATCTCTCAGTCTTATATAGAGCTTCAATTGAGTTCATATGTGACATCGGAATCTCATTCCGTACAACCAGAGAGAATTCCTGTATCAAATTTGATGGGGAAACTTTGCTCATATATGTTACACATGGGGATTTTTTGTTAGAAATAATAAACGGTAATTTAAACGTGACCTTTAAGCATTCAAATTAAGACAGCCGCCACAATAGGTGAGAAAATATCAATTGTCATAAGGCCACATGGCTTAATATACAATGTTGCGTGTAGTTTTCTGGAACTAATTCTTTATTCTGTTTAAACCTATACTCCTTTTCAGTCTTAACGACCATGCTTTGTCATATCTATAATAAATAGGGGAAAGGATATTACGAAACTCCCTATTTCAAAGTAAAGAGAAAATCTAGCTATTAGTTTTAAATTATTTAAAAAACATTTTTGGTGTGCTTATAAAAAAAACTGTATTTGTTAGAGGAAGGCTAAATTTAGAAAATATTTTTAAGTTTTGTCTCATAGTTCCTAAAAATGTGCTTAAAATGCTGTTGTAAATGAGCCAATGTTACATTTTTAGCATACTAATTTCTATTAATTAAACTCAAATCTATAAGTTGGTTAAGGAAAAATAGCCCTATTAATAATTAATATATAAGAGTATAATCCGATCGGGTAGTAAGTCATGGTACTAAAAATATAATTTTACATAATATTTGGACGAATAATATATTTATATTGATTTACATATATTTTTGGTGATTATTAGGTTGAAGCCGAAACAAACTATACGATTTGTAACATGAAAATTAACACTCTAATTGAAAAGTAAATAGTCACTAACTTAATAAAAGCAAACTAAATATTACACTTTTTCACTTTTTGAAGATAGTGTCAACTAGCTGAGCTCTACAGGATGTCAGGTAAACCTCAGCACTATATCCATCGCTTTCCTCAGCATAGCTCGTCTAGTAGTTTCCGTCACACCCTGTATGATATGTTTATAGGTTAGAATAATACTCTTGTTGAACATATAGATATTTATTTGCAAACATTTGTTTTTGGGTAATATATTATCATCAGCAAACTAAACATATATTGGTTTACCAATATTATTGATCAGATAATATATTTATATTAATTGATATATATTATTGGTCAAAACACAATATATAGTCTATAATGACCAAAACCGCTGTCATTAAATAAACTAATAAATACACAATCAATATATCATATTTATAATGTATGATTTCTGAACCTATAAATATATCAAAACACGACTTACAAACTATTATACACTAGAATGAGATATTTAGAAACAAACCCTTAACCTTGGCGCATACATCATCATCATAATCATCATAATCATCATGCTGTTCAATCAGTAGATATTTAGGTGATAGCACAGGGTGATTAATATGATGCACTATATATATATTTTTAAAATTTGTTTGTAAGTCGTTTACTTATGGTGGGGTTGAAAGGAAAGCAAATTAAGTGCATTATTTTTGCAGAATTTATACCATAGCAGTTTTTGGTCAAAATAAGTCAAATAGTTATCCAGTAAAATCAAGTAGTTTAATTTTCTTCACCTAGTTTTATCAAGTGTTGTTAAATATCTGTATGTCAAGGTTGTCCTGGAATTTAATGACAACATTTTCTCTTAATTTAAAAAAAGTTTCTCATCTAACTCCGTTATACTCATGACTGATATTAAAGAAATATTGATATCACCATGTGAAGAAAATTAAATTCTATGTTTTTATGGGAGAAATGTTCTATTTATTTTAGCCGAAACAAATGTTTTAGTATTAAAACTGCAAAAAAATTTCCATTAACTCGCCATAACGTTCACCCCAACTTAAATAATTTATGTGTTTAGAAAGTTCTATTAAATATTTCAATAAATAGAATCTAGCTTCAAGTTAAATAATTTACTATTTAAAAACAACAATGAAGCCTTTTCAAATAGGGATACTTAACTTTTGCTTTCTTAGTATGCAGTTTTTACGAGAATACTATATAAAGTCTGTTCAACGTAGGAATTGTTTCCTGAAAGGCCTTTTTCCTACCAGAACTCTAATATATAGTAGTATATTGGTAGGAAAAAAGACCTTTAAGAGAGTAATTCCTGCCGTGAATGGAGTGTACAAACTAACTTTGAGAAGTCCACCCAGTACTATTTTTGTTGACAAATCTAAGCACATATAAATGCTAAGGTTTGTTTCAGAAAACTTTATTTTTGCAGCACAGCGTCTTACTACCCGTACGGTTTATACGCTTATTTACTAATTACGTTAGTAATTTTATGAATTAGGATGGTTATATTTAGAGGAATTGCCGCATTTGTGTTGAGGGGTAGTGGGAAACAATTTTCGTAAAACCATCCTCAGTACACCAAACCGAGATTTTAACTTTGATCTCCCTAGTCTAATACGAGAGAAGCGCGTTAATCAATATGACCACTGAAACGGGTAATATTATTTTAAATTGTTTGCATTGTTGACAACATAAACTGTCTTTGTATCTTATAAATCGTGATTTCTTTTAAAATCGTACTATGTTTTAAAGGACCTATTTTCTTATCTTTGGCGAGCTGGTTAAATGTTTGGCATCTCCACATAGTGGGATTAATTCATTTAGTAGGGCTTTTTGACGTTTATTCATAGCCAACACATTTTATTTAAAATATAAATATAATAACGTAACATTAAAAGTAAGATATATTTTATCAAGGGAGTATAGTTATATTTTGAGAGCTTTATATGAAATGGATAATACAACTTAAAAAGAGTATAATTTTGCGATCGTGACTGTACTATAATATGATAATATCTGATGACGTCACAGACGACACTTTAAGCGACAGCCTCCCATAGCTACGCCATTTTTTCTAACCCACCTCTCTCCACTCCCGGCGTCTTCATCTTTCCAAAAAAAATAAAAAGTAAGAAAAGAGGGAGAAAAAGTTTTCCACAATTCTCAGAAATGCTCTAGATATTAAAGTCTTTCTGAGACGTTAAGATATGTGATGACCTCTCTTATGAAAAAAACATGAATAGAAGTTATTTTCAACAATTTATATAAAAAGTATATTTTTACTATTCACATATCGATACATATTACAATTTAAACAACTATATTTAGGTGTAGCTAGTTTAAAAAAAGTTCTTCATTAGTGAGAATAATGTTTTGAAATTATCATAAAACAAGTTTCATTGTTAGTTAAGAGTATATGCAATATAAGTCCAATATTTCTCAAAAATAACATTTTCTGACAGCAAGAGAATTTACTAGATCTATTTTTACGTACTCAAACATCAGGTCATGTGTTAGCCACAACAGTTAGTTTTCGTATATTTACATATTATATTAAAAATACCTATAAAATTACACTGCTAAAATGGTAAAATGTTATCAATTTTGTCAGCAAAGAAAGTTTGTATTTTCTAAAAGGTCTTTTTGGAATGTACTTATCCCAAGGTTTCACCCTATGGTCATCATTTCACATTCACTTTTATTAATAACCAATTTGAAACTTATTTTAAAAACTAAAAACGCACTTTAGTATTATACATATTACATATTCATACATACTTAGCACCGTGTCTTACTACCCGTTTAGGTTATACGCTTTAAGTACTGATTACTCTAATTGATTAGGGGTTGGTAAGGTTGAATTAGAGGAAGTGCACCCGCATTTGCGTGGAGGTAGAGTGGAAAACCATTTAGGAAAAACCACCCCCAGTTCACCCGACCGAGATTCGAATCTCGATCTCCCCGTCCTCAGCAGTCGAGCTAACACGACAAGCGCGTTAGCCAAATAAACCACCGAGGTGGGTACTATACATATTCAATTGTTTAGAAATTAACGTTGAAATATACTACATAAATATTTGATATGATAAAATATTTTCATGAAGAAATATTTTCTTACAAAACGGTAATTTATTTAAATTAGATTTTTGGTTATATTTAAATAATGTTTTCAATTAAAGGTAGCACTATTATGGAGAATCATTATGTGCCATAATTTGTATATATTTTAATATAATTATGTGTATTGAAAAATTGTTATTAGCGACTATGCGATTCCTTCATCATATACGGACTGCTATGTATTTTATTGATATCATAACTACGCTCCATTATTAAATAAATAACTTTATTTTAAAACAAAGCTAGATTATTAATAAAAACACACTGTTTGGAACAACAATAGCCTTTGTTTTCTGAAAGTTAAAGTCGTGACGACAGATCCAGAGGTCCCGGGTTCTAAACCCGGCTCCTCCAGATTTTATACGAAACAGTGGGTCTGGGGTGGGGTCAACTCAGCCTCGTGAGGACAAATGAGGGGCAACTTGGATGTAAAAGGTAGTGGCTCTGGGCTAGAAAACAGAGATTAATGCCTGAAGGGTTTGTTGTGCTGACCATTGACACGCTCTATCCACAGAAGTTGGCACTGTCTTCGACAGAAGACGGCAGCTACCACGAAGTTTTTTTATGATTTGAGAAACACCACAGAGAGTTAGATAACCTTCAGGTAATTAGATTGGTTAAAGAAGTGCCAATAAATTATCTCTTATAATTAGATTAGTAGGGTAAAGGAAAAACATAATTTCAGTTTGGAACAGTACACAAGTACTTATTCTTGTTCCTTGCCCATTTATTTGCTGCGCAGCCTTGGTTTTAGGGGAAGGTATCGGCATCTGTTTTGATAAAGAATAATCCATTATTTATAATTTATTAGTAGATAATCAAGGAAGAATACATTAAAATTTATCTTTTTCTATTGACTCAACAGACCAGGAGTGGGTACGTTGGAGGAGCACAGGGGGTTCATTGACCCCCTTACCCTTGATTTGAGATAAATCTAATTACAGTTCTAACAAACAGTTTAAAAATGGCAACATATTAAATAAATATCGTGTGACGGGTGTGGTTGGAGGGGAGAAATAAGGTTCCTTTCATTTAATAGCTATAAGCTACCAACACGTTAATATGTTACTTTTTTATAGCATGAGTGTACATAGAATTGCAATGTATTTTATTTAATAATAATTTTTTTTCTAACTTTCAGCTTCTCCTGAAGTATGTGCCTTATCCCCAAATACGTCTTCAGATACGAACACATTTCGGAATGTAAAATTTAAATTCCTTGATAAATAAAGTTACCAAGATTTTTTAATTTGATTTTTAAGGAATATTTATAGCTAAGCCTGAATGTTTCCTAATTTGAAAAAATAAGTATTATTGGAGCTAAAAAATGAATCACAGATGTAAGTAACTCAATTGATTTATTATGTTGTTAAGCTCTTGAATTATTAATTAGTTAATAATAATATTTAGCACCACGTCTTACTACCCGTTCGGGTTATACTCTTTTTAAATACTAATTACGCTAATGGATTAGAAATTGGGAAGGTTGGATTAGAGGAAGTGAACCCACATTTGCGTGGAGGGAGAGTGGAAAACCATTTAGGAAAAACTACCCCCAGTTCACCCGACCGAGATTCGAACCTCGATATTCCCGTTCTCAGCAGTCGAGCTCAACACAACAAGCACGTTAGCCAACTACGCCACCGAGGCGGGTATTAATTAGTTAACTACACTGTATTGATTAGTATGATTAATTAAATGAAATTAACTCGCAATAGAAGCGACAGAAGACAATAATTCCAAAGAAAGAATCACCTTTCAATATCGACATAAATTTCCCTTTACCAAGATTTTAGCTCTTACTTTCCTATCAACGCCAACCGATTGCAATGAACGTTTTATGAATTAACCTCCGCTTCGAATGTACACAATATAATACATTTAAGATACAATCTGACTCTTTAATTATTATTTGAGACACTGTAAAAAATATTACAAATACACATTTTTATAATATTTTCGAGAAGGTAAACCATTAGGAATGGTTATAAATTAACCAATCATTGTCCGTTCCTAAAGACCTCTGAATAATCCAAAATTACTATACAAGAGGTAGATTTTTACATAAAGTGTTTTTAATTCCGTAAGATCTGCCATATAAATTCCGTTTCCATATTCTAGGTAGCTTATATCAAAATAGTTAAACACTAAATACATTTTAAGTGCATGAAAAAACATGACAGAGATAAATATTCGTTATAGTTTTCCACTCTATGTTCTATTTCCATAGAATTACTTTACATGCGTTGGGTAAATGTTTTTTATACTTTTCTTTCTCCACGTCTTTGCTAGAAAAAAGAGCAGTCATCGCTTTTAAAATGCTCTACTAGAGTATGTCATTTGTCACAAAATTATATACATATCTACTGCTTTTAGTTTGTAAACAGACTGCTCAAATTTATGATTTAAAGTGATTTATTTTCTGTTGGTCTCATCAATGCTATCTGTATACCCACAAAAACGAGGTGTGGATTATGAAGGTAGAATTTTCGAGGAAAATTATCCGAATTTACTAATATGAAAAGCTAGGAACTATTTAAAATAATTTCCAGCTGACATTCGAGCTATGACCTCTCTGTTAACAGTAAACACGATTAGATGTGCGCCATAGCTTTTCTGTCCACCGATTAGAAGAATTGTTAATATTCTGCAAAATAATACAATATATGTATACATATCCAAAGTATCTAAAAACAAATTGATAGCATTTTGTTTTATTGTGGATATAGGGATTTGCAAAAATGTAATCTTCACTAGATCAGATTGGCATTAGTTATACTGGATCGGACACAATCTTAGAAATAACTGTTTTCTGTATGACGTAATAGAAGGAAATACTTAGGGAAAGAGAATTTTAGGAAGAAGGAGGATTAAAATATGATAAATTGAAGGAAAGAATAACATTCTGGGAGCTGAATGAGGAGGCAGAGGATAGGATACATTGGTAGTCTAACTTGTCTGACAAAATAAATGGTCCTGTCATGCGACAGAACACCTAATAGTAATAACAATAATACCTACATACATAAATGCCAGACCAGATATAGCGAATTTAAGAGCTTACCACAGAATAATGCGTAGCTTTAGTAGGTAATCCAGCCTGAAGAAGAGTCAATAATATATTCATAATCCACAGTACAAAAACAAACATAAATCTTTTTATAATAATATTTTTAAATGAGAAAACTCTTTAACTGAACCAAATTTTGTTCTCATTGAGTAAAGCGTATGTAAATCTACAGATTGGTGTAATTTATGATTCGACGTAATCGATCTAATAATTATCTAGTTTATTTTTTGACACCACGTCCTACTACCAGTTCGGGTTTATACGCATATGTACTAAGTTACGATAATATGTTAGGGCTGATTAAGGTTACATTTAGATGAAGTGCGTTTGCGTGGAGAGAGAAAGAGAGAGAGAGAGAGAGAGAGCGAGAGAGAAAGATTGAGAGAGAGAGGGGGAAAGCCATTTGAGGAAAAACACCCCCAGTACACCCGAGCATGATCAAACCCTGATCTCCCCATCTTTGGCAGTCTAATCCATTGCGTGAATAGTAGCTTAGACAATGCGGCCCCTTGACCTTCTGACATAAGATAAGCTATAGAAGTGTTAAAACTAATTCCTTCCATATAAATATTTGACATGTTTTATTAATTAAGGTTGTGGGAAAATAACTGCCTAATGTTCTTGAAATTATTTAGATTAAAAACTGTTTTTAAATTTTATGATCAATTTGATTACTTGTCAGAATCATTCTCATTCAAAGAAGATAAACATAAATTTCACTATAAGCAAAAGCTTAGTTCACAGTTATTACTGCTAACTATAGTGAGATATAAAGTTTTTTATTTCATTAAAAATAAATCACTTTCTCAACATATTGATTACAAAAATACTAAACAAAAAATTTGTATTGAAAGTGAAAAGTTATATTTTCAATATTTATTTAGTTTCTAATAAACTAGTTTTAAAATTATTTTACCTCTAGGATGTAACTAAATATTTAATTGAATCCGATATTATTTGTTAATTTACACAATTAGTAGGATAAAACATTTTATTTGATGATTTCAATTAACTTGATTATCTAATGTTATTAACGTTTGTGTTATAATTTTATTAATCTATATTTGCCATAGAGGTAATTATGTGATTTAATTTATTAAATGGGGTGTACTAGTTTTTATTCAAAGTCCGTGAGTTGCCCCGAGGTCCTGAAAGTTTATAGATCAAATAAATAAAAACAAATATATTGGATTCAAATTGTTTATTTAACTTATAATAATTATAATGGCCATTTACAAAATAGGTAATTATTTTGTTTTGAAAAACTCTATCAAATTAATACGTTTAAAATCAGGTTGTTAGATTTCTTATAATTAGTAGTGTGCGAGTAGGCATTTTTAACTTCGAGTCTGGTTTGAATGAAAACAGAGTTTTTTTCGAGTTTGATAACTATTTGTTCAATAAATATTTCAAGTTAAATTTTTGTAACAAATTCATGCATATAACATAAATAAATATAAGCATATATTTTTTTAAATCAATTCTTTTTTTGATAAAATATTTAATCACAAAAATGTTTAGTTTTTAAATAAACTTAATATAAAATGTGCAATTATTTTAACTAGAAAAAGTTATTGAAGGCATTTACTTGCTATATTATTATATAATAAAATTAAATACAATTAATCAAAGTAGGAATTTTCGAAAAAAGATATTGAAAATTCCTAGCGCTCAAATTTTTCGAGTTTTGTAAATATCTTTGAGTCCAAATTCAAACAATCACTAAAACTCAACTCAAACTCGAATTTTCGAATACTTGCACACCCCTAATTATAATACTTCCTCTAAGAACACCAAACCAAATTTGGCATGTCACATTGAAAGTTTAGATTAATTAAATAGTCATCTTATTTGATATTAAAGAATATAATTTCTCGCTATTCCTTAAAAAAAACTGCCCAATGAAAAATACTACCTTTTCAAAAATATTTCCCTTTTATGCCTGGAAAATATTTTATTTATGGTAGTATTTTAACTTAAGCCATCCATAGGCTAGTGCTAAATTTAATCACATGCACAATATAGTTAGATACATAAAGGCCTACATCGGTTTACAAAACAACACATTATGTTGTTGAAAAGGAATTTCCATAAAATTTGGTTGACATCTAAAGCTTGAGGTGAACTTTAAATAATTAATGTTTATATTCACTCGTATTTATACAAAATGTGTTTCATTAATCATCTCCAAATCTTTAGGTATGAACAAACCTTAGTGCCCTTGGAAAGTAAGGAACTATTTTTGTTAAAGAAAAGTGTTAAAATAATATAGGCATTTAGCTAAGTGTAACGTAGGCATTCGCGATTAATAAACAGGTTTAACTTTTAATAGCGTTAACACTATAATCACTTCTATTTTTCTTGTCTAATAATAAATTACTAAGAAAATACAACACGATTTATCAATGAATAATTTTCAACCTGTCAAAGGAAAGGGAAAAAATGGAGTGAAGGTTTACAGGATAAGTCAATTATTTGTCACGATATTTCATTGTGAGACTGAAGTAACATCAACTGGATTATTTAACATTCTATTCTATGGCTTTCCAAATGACTGAAAGAAGAAGTATTTTAGAGAGAAGTATGTAATACAGTTAACTTATTACTACGCAGAATAAAACTAATAGAAAACCTCCCATCTCTTTTAGAGGAAGTGAACTCAAAAGCTAATGTAATTTTAAATGCGCCTTGAAAAGAGGTACGGGATTTTTTTTTATGCGTTTTAAACATAACCTTCTACAACTCAGCTGTCAACAAACATTCTCTTGGACATCATTTCTCTTGAATTATGATACAAGAGGTAGAATTTATGTAGAAAACATGTTTTATAACAGGAAGTAGTAAAACAAATCAGATAACTACATTAGTATCTATCATTAATGAATAATGTTGAAAGTATTTTGATTCTACAAATTTCTGGTTTAGTTTCCAAGAAATCAACATCTGCAATCTATAAATAACAATTAATAATAAATTAATTCCAAGTTCGGAAAATATGTTATTGATATTAAAATAAATACTTTAAAGGCTGTTAAACTTTATAAACCTGTTTTAAACAAATTTTTTTAATGTTATTTTTATACTGTTCATCTAAATAATTAAAAACCTCTTAAATTTAGTTTCAAAACAAAAATCAGAAGGAAGCTACGTAAGAAAATTTTCTTGAGTAAAATAGTAATTTTTTGACAAAATAAGTTTGACTTTACTATGTTAAAAATCTATGTATTAAACTAATTTTTGGATGCTATGATAAATTTAATAGCTTTTTCTGCATATTTACAAGACATTTTCTGTTTTCTACTATTAATTTCACATATAATATATGTACTTGAAAAATATAGATCTCCTTAAGAAACAATGAATAGAATGGGTAGTAAGCCGCATTGATAAAATTTTTTTTAAATATATTTACTGATATGCAATGCATGATATAAGACTCCAAATAATGTGATCCTGTTATATTTTATCCAAATTCTATATACATTTATTCCATACTTACTTTATGGCATTAAGAATTCGAAAATTTATATCCGAATTTAAAAATTATGTCACCCATCCCTAGCATTTCACCTTCAAATTAATACCCGCTCTTGTGGTCTCTATTTATGATCTCACTGTACTGGCAGGCCTATAAACTCAGCTTGTGGTTGCATGATACAATCAGTCAGGGTGAAAACACACTAGATTAACGGTAATGGAATGTCAACGCTCGATTCTAGTTTGGGTTAACTGGGAGTGTTTTTATCACACTTACCACTATGGTTTTCACATCACACTGATGTGATGAATCTCCTCTAATCCTATGTAATGATTACACTAATGGTTTTATAGATTAGAAATGTAAGATATATAGGAAGTGTACCCGAATTTATGCTGAGGGAGAGTGAAAACCCATTTTGTAAAAACCACCCTCATTACACCAGACTAATATTCGAACCTCGATCTCCCCGTCTTCGGCATTCAAGTTTCCTGAGAACGTAGCGCGTTAGACCACGTGGCCACCTAAGAGGAGCTAAGACGAGTAATTCTCCCAATCTCTACCCCTTAGCTTTGTTAATAACCCACCTATTGAACGTGCTAGTGAATCAATTGAATTAAAGAGTTTCTGAGCATATTCTAGTTGGAAATACGATTATTATTTTCTACTCTGAGCCTTACTACCCGGCCGGGATGTACTAACTTTAATAATGCTAGTGTGTTAAGGATGGAAAAGATCTAATAGGAGTAATACTAGCATTTGGCTGGGAAGAGTTTGGGATATAATTTTGGTAAAATAATAACTTTAGTATAATTTGGGCCAGATTCGAGCCCCACCCTCTCTACCACTGGTGAGATAGACCAGAGCAAATCGACATTTGTAATTCGTGCCCACTTATGTGGGTAATAATGTAATGAAACCGATGACTAGTTTTTATAATCTATAAATATATTTCTGTAATGAGATTCACTCTATAATATCGAGGAGAGCAAAGATGTAGAGTACGTACAGCACATATGAACATGTGAGGAAGGAATTTCTTTATATAGCAAACTTATTTTTTGTGGTCAAATTAGATAGAATTTTACTGTTTTAATAGTATTATTTTATAGATATTGATGCTATCTTACAAAAGTTGGAGATGCATATTCCAGAACTTTATTCATAAATATGTATGTTCATTAACTTTTTTAACAGTTGGTGTTCTAAATATAGTTATCAACATCAGACTTTAAAAAAAACATATCGGTTCGTTATACCGACCGAGTGTCTGCCACTTGTTGGCAAAGAATGGCTGACATCTGTGGATAGAGGGTGTCATATTGTCAGCACAATGAAGCTTCCAGCCATATATATTAGTTTTATAGACCAGAGCCAGGCATTTCTTGATTCAAGAAGCTCCTCAATTGTCCTCGTGAGGCTGAGTTGACTCCGTCGCAGAACCTATGCTTTATAGAAGGTCTGGAAGTACCTGGGTCGATCCCAGTACCTCTCTATATATATAGTTATGAACTTTGGTCGCCAGACCCCAGAGGTGGTATCATCATATTTAAAGTATATTATAGTTTGATAATACATAATATATTTTTTAATTCAATTAGTTTTTACCTCAATTTCTCATATTTGCAAATAGAATATTTTTTCAGACAGAAAACGGTTAGTTTGAAACCGTATAACTTAATATAACCTATAAAGATTAATATAATCAGGAAATAATTATATTTTTTCCTCAAACGGAGTAATTAATTATTTTAATTGGGTAATTGTTTACGTGGTATTTTTATTTTTATTTTAAAGTACTAACTTACATTTAATTATATTTCTATTTAAAAGCTATTAAGGAACCATTAAAACCTTACAACACTCTTTTATAAAAGAACACAGAGAAAATAGATGAAATAATAATTTTCTCTCGGTTGTGGTGACCTAAATTTTAAAATTATTCTTCCTTTCAAAAAGCGTATAAACCGAACGGGTAGTAAGACGCGGTGCTAAATATTATTATTATTCCTTTCAAAACAAAATTTTAATTTAAAAAAAAATGTAACACTTAGTAATACGATAGATTGTTATCTGTTATTTTTATAGTTTACAAATACACACACATTTTTTCCCTTATAAATTAAAATAAACAATCTGTTATTTACATCACGTAATACCACTTACCCAGAGCTTCTTCATTTATATACACTAGTTTGGTAAGGACGAATAAGGTAAAATTTCAACTATCCCCAATATGTGTGGAAAGCAAGTATAAAGCAATTTGTAAAATAATTAGCCTAAAAATAATCATTTACTTAAAGATCATATGATTTGTAAAGCGAAATAATATACATTGTTTTAAAACCCTCAACCAAATAGCATGGATGAAATAAAATACATTGTTACAGAAATATAGAGAAAATAGGAAATTCTCTCTCCACTATAGAGCATAACAATTATTTTGACATTTAAAAGACCTAGGGGGAAAAAAATGCCTATAACTCGGAAAATATTGGTGTTATAAAAATATATTTCAAATTTCAAATAAAATATTTGAAAATATAAAAATATAGCGCTATAATGCAAAGTTATTTAATTTTTTGAAATAATTGTTGAGATATGACTAGAAATTGAAATTTCTGCTAATGTAAATTACTCTAAAAATTATTTTCATGACAAATTGTATTTAAATTTTTTTTTTAGTGGTAAACAGTGCATAGATATGAAATTTAATCATAATAGTTATAACAGATTTTGACAGACTCGATTTGTTCTTTTTTATAACTTTCGTTAAAATACCTATAATTTAGAACCAAAGATGGATGGACTGAAAAGTGGCGCTGCGGAAACCAGGTTTTGGGTTTCGGGGCTCATGAAACGTCAATATTAATTTTATCAAAATCTCGAGTTTTAATTTTTTTTGACGATAACAATACTTCTCTCTCAGAGGGGTTGAGAAAAAATAAAAACACCCTTAGTTTACTCGCCTGGCATTAAAACCCCGACTTTCTCGTCGCAGGCAAACTAATATAGATAGTTTTAGCGTTCGGTCCAAATGCTCTATGATAAAAGGTAACACAAATACAAATATTCTACATAACTTAAAACAGTTATTATTATTATTATTATTATTATTAGCACCACGTCTTACTACCCGTTCGGGTTATACACACTTACGCTAATGTGTAATGGTAGAGGTGATTGTGAGATGAAATGAAGGACCTACAGTTTAATGTGGAATCCGAACCAGGGTGGAGGCCTGGCATTCCCCACATTCACAAGATGTCTTGTCAGGGGTGAAGGAAGGGTTTGGTAATTAGATAAATTTGTGTCGGGACCGAGGATAGAACCCCGGACCCCCAGCACAAAAGTCCGACACCTTACCCCTAGACCACCAGGTCACCCATGATAATAACGAAAATGTTGGTTTGGATTAAGACACTTCATAAGTTTACAAAGTAAACGTTTACTATATAAATATCCATTTTGTTTCCTTTATTAATTTTATTTCATATTCTTATAAAATTATCAGATTTGAATTACTTGAAAAAAAATTTCAATGGAGAATGCACTTCATAATTTGGAATGTTTTGTTCTATTGCTGTTTTTTTTTAGTAAGACATCAAACTAAACAAAGAATACCTTGAAGTGACAAGGCGTCATACTTTTCCTCTAATATGTTTTCTCTCTTGGATCTACACTTAACGAAGACAATGAAACCCATGATCTGACGTCACGCCGAGTAATTTACTCATTTGTTTACGGACGTTGAGAGAAAGAACAAAACTTTCAGAAAAAAAAAACTAAGTGGGGAAGGAATGAGGAGGAATATAAAGCTGGAAAAAAAAAGAGTAGATATTTGTTTCTATGTTCGAAGAGCGCTACGGACCATTAGATGCGACCAGAAGGCCTTTCGTTTCAGAGCTCTATATCTTTTAATTTGATATCAAACAAGGATCAATAATAAGATAAGCGATCTGGTTACAATATTTGTTTTATATTTTTGAAGAATAATAAAACGATTATTCTAAGCGAAGATATGTTTTTGCTAATGCATCCGAATGTAATGTGTATTAATATGATATTTTGTTATTTAATTACAACTGTCACCAAATCACTTTTCATTGCCTGTGTGCTTGTAGTTGCTGCAACAATGGGGACCAAACTGGCTGCATACATCTTGTAGATATTTTCTACAAATGACTAAAATGTAAATTAAATTAATTTTATTTATGAAAACAATTTTTTATTGTAAAACTTTCACTTGTAGATTGTAAACTGTGACTTAGAGCTTAATAAAACCATACTCTGTAATATATGATTGTTATATCCACCTTTCTAATCACTTTAATGAGTTATTTTGCTAGCTATATTATTGAGATTTATATTCCATATGAAATAAACCATAATTATTCCTGTATCCACAAAAATATGTTTTTATATTGGGATTTTACTACATATTCCTTTGTGACTTATTATATTTTATTATATAATTCTTAGCGAAAATAAAATATACAACTATCACAACTTTAATATTTAGAGCTAAAAGTAATACTAGTAAAATAATAATTAAATAAATCCATGGCACAAGCTTTAATTGTAATGCAAAAAGGTCTGTCTACAATATTTAACGTTTTATACAAATACAACATGTTTAATACATTTTCTCGTCACAAATAATTTGTGGCTATCAAAATGAAATGTTTTTTTATAGTACCAGAGTGTCCCACACTTCTCTTTGTAAATAGTATATTAACTCGGCTGAAGTCCAAGGCCTTTTAGAAAATACAAACACATATTTTTCGGACAAACTTGTTAACATTTTACGAAATTATTAGTTTTATCTTATATGTATGTATGGTAATCAATGAATCTGCTGACGGAGGTAAAACCACTTCTCTAAAAAGTCCATAAAGTCTTCGAAAGGAGGAAGGAGAATCTCAACGTCAAGGAACTCTACCAACACTTTGTGAAGGCAAATGGCCGGATAGCATTTGACTCGAAGGAATCTTGGCCCAGAATAGATGACGAAACAATTGTAAAATAAAAATTGAGCATTTTAATGCTATGCGGAGTAAGACATTTATGGAAGAGGTTAGAAAAGTGGCTGAGGACTTGAGTTTGGACAGCATTTGCGTGCAGGAGCCGCATAGTAGGGTAAGTTGAAAAATTCTGCAGATGTCAACAAAGGCAAGAATTATCACTGGTTCGTTGCCCATGAGCGCGATAGTAATCTTCAGTACACATATAATGGTTACAAGAGTATATCAATACTGCAATGAGAAAGTCACTTGTGTCGAGATAAGAACAGATAAAGGCGCATTCATCCTGATCAACATGCACTTCCAGTACAGGGAAGACATTGAAAAATACCTGAAGCAAATAGAAGTTATAGATGACGTCTATATAGGTGTCCCGGTGGTATTGCTCGCAGATGCAAGTGCGAAGTCACCCCTGTGGTACAGCGATGTGTTGAGAAGGCCGGATGGAAGGAGAGGTGGATGTAGAGAATATGAGAGAGGAGTGAAGTTAGAAGAGATAATAGGGTCGAGAAGGTTTGCTGAATATGATAGATAATCTACCTACCTTTGCGACGAGAGCGGGAGCAAGCTCAAATATAGTCATCATGCTCTGCTACTAGGAAGCGATTGGGATTGTTAAGAACTGGAAAGTACTTGACGGGTTGATAATTAGTGACCATAACTTGATCACTTTTCAGATTGAAGGATGTCTAGGGCTGTAAACTGAAGTGGGATTAAGACCTAAATTCAACATCCGCAATGCCGATTGGGAGAGATTAAAGAGAGAATTGTAGCTACCAACAGATATAGAAAAAAGAAGAAACGTAAATGTAAAAGCGAAGGAGTTTAGAGAGCTGTACAAAGGGCAATGAGAGTTTCCATCTTGATATTCAAGGAAAAATTAAGGATAAGTAATAAACCCTGGATTGAGTGACTCAGGAAAAATTGGAAGGAAATGAGGGCAGAGAGAAGGAGATACCAGAACTAACATGATCCATTGAATCGTGGAACGTTACTGGATATCTATAGAAAGAAGAAAGAAGAGTATGAATCTGCACCGTGGTTGGCTAAGAGGGAAAGCTGGGAGCGATACGTTCAGGAGGAGCTGATAGATAATGCTTGGGGCATACCATTTCAGATATTGACCAGGAAAGTAAGGCCCCCAACTGTGATCTCGTAGCTGAAGACTCAGGGTTGTGACTTGACTTCTTGCTAGGAAGAATCGCTGCTTCCAGACTATAATGTGGAAGACAACGAGGAAAAAGAAACTGTGAGAATGGACATGACGAGGAACTACGACAACAAAGCAGAGACATATCCATTAACACGTGAAGAGATTACAAGTTTGGTTGCTGAAATCAAGAGTAAGAAGGCACCTGGACCTGATGGAATCAGAGTTGAGGACCTTCAGAAAATTATCGAACTAGTTTAATTAATGAATGCATGGATCAGGTCCGAGTGCCTAATGTATGGAAACAAAGTGAAGTAGTCATTCTAAGCAAGGGCGAGGACAAAGATCTGCAGCTCCCCAAGTCGTACAGGCCAATCTTTTTATTAAATGTATAAGGAAAACTTCAAGAAAAGATCTTGTGTTACACATTGAGGAAGCATCTTGAGATTGTTGGTATGCACCAGCAGCAGTACGGCTTTAGGAGAGTGAGATCTACAGAGGACGCTAACTGTGAGGCCATGAACCTTGTTGATAGGGCAAGTGGGAGAAATTATATTGTGATATTCGTAGACATATCTGGAGCATTCGGTAATTTGTGGTACGGTTAAGGGAACTAGAATGTTCGGGGAGTCTCTACAGAGTTTATATGGACTACTGTAGGGAAAAATATGAATCCCTGAGATGTTCAGGAATATAAATATGTAAGAAACTTACGAAAGGTTGTCCCCAGGGTTTGGTCTGTGTACCAATATTTTGGGACATAGGGCTCGAACCCGGTTTGATGGAAATAAAAGCGCTCCCAGGTACGGCGGAGGTGGTCACTTTTGCAGATGACTTAATGATGATTGTTGAAGTCAAATCAAGATTGGAACTTGAGACTAACAGTAATGCGGTTCTCGCTGGTATGAACTCTTGGTGCAAGAAAGTGAAATTAAGTTTGGCATCTGCGAATACGACGTATGTTCTGTTCAAGGGAGTGCTGAAGAGAGAACCTATGATAGGGATTGACAGACAAGTAATTAGACAAAGTGTAAATACCCTATATCTAGGAGTTGCGTTGGATGAAAAGCATGGCGCCATGATGCACGTGGAGAATATATGTGGAAGAGCCTTAAGAATAATGAACAATATTATTAGCATAGGGAAGAGTCTGTTTAGACAGGCCCATCGTGCTTAGGAAGGGTAGGTCCACAGAGGATGAAATCTCTGCTGCTTTTAGCATAGTAGAAAAATCTAGCGCAAAATATCTTATAGGAATATTTGTGGACATCATAGGTACATTTGATAACCTTTGGTGCCCAGTAGTATTCAAGAGATTAAGATAACTAAACTGTCCGGAGAATCTTTATAGAAGCTTTAAGGACTATTATAGGTACAGGTATGCAAACCTGATATGCCCAGGAATAACAATAAGCAAAAAAATATCAAAAGGATGCCCACAAGAATCGGCCTGTGGTTCGATATTTTGTGATGTTGGTCTCTATCCTAAGTTGCTGGAGATTGAAGCCCCACGTGAGGTTGTGGTGGTGGTGGTTGCTTTTGCTGACGACTTGTTGACAGTGGTGGAAGAAAGTTCATGGAGGAAACTGGAAGAACAAAGTAATAAGGTATTGAGCGGCTTGGATAAATGGTGTAGGAAAGTAAGACTCAGCATGGCGCCGGTGAAGACAACCTACATTCTGCTCAGGGGATCACTCAAGCGAGATCTGATAGTTAAGATATAAGAACAAACAATTAGAAGGAGCAAAATGGTTAGATACGTGTGGGTGACTACTTCATTCACGGTAGGAGTTTAGCTCTGAAAGGTCTTTTTTCCTACCAATATCCTACTATATAATAGATTTCTGGTAGGGAAAAAGGCCTTTCAGAGGTAAACTCCTAACCGTGAACGAACTTTAGTGACGAGAAGCGTAGCTTCCTAGCTCTCATGGACAACGTATGCAGCAGAGCCTTGCGAGCTATGAATGGGATAGCCAGTACAGGGCAACGTAGGTTCCATCTGCACTTAAAACTGATTAGATTATATCATCAGGCGTTGCTTGTGTTCATAGTGGGATATGTAGCAGGAGTGTGGGCACAACAACTGAGAGGGGACAGAGCTAAAAGGAAACTCAAAGGCCTTCAGAAGAAAATTCTCATGAGACCATCTGGGGCCTACAAAATTGTACCAACAAACGCATTAAATGTCACCTTAGGTGTCTGGCCTCTCGACTTAGAGGTACGAAAGTGGGCCGCTGGATATTGGCTTGAAAAAGGGAAGTTATACAAAGTAATAGAATTAACAACTAACGGTGTATTGATCAAGAGAAACCCTCCTGCGGGAGTGACAAGCAGACTGGGAATAAAGTACCACAGGTAGAAAGACGTTCCAGTTATTTCAGAACGTACAAGAAAGATTGAGAATGAAGCATCTTCAACCTTCCCAGGGTCTTGTCCACTATATAACAGGGCATGGCCCATATCAAGCGTCCCTCTTTAAGATTAACTTGAGTGAAACCATTCTTTGCTTTCGCGGAAGGGAGGCGACAAGGGTAAGAGTGGAGCTACTAATTCCTATACAGGCCAATGTCATACACCATATATTGAGGAGAGCTACTAATGACTATACAGGTCATTGCCATACACCATATATTGAGGGATGTGGACCGGTGGAGCTACCTCTATGAGATAGCTGTGACAGTGTATCGAAAGCAGAAAGGGACAGACATATGGACGAACTAAAAGAAATAAGACAAAGACAGAACCAAGACTTGAGACTAAACGTCTAGAAATAAACAACTGAGGAAGAAGTGAAAGTGAAGATGAGGGAGACGGAGAAGGATAAGAAACATCAGACATAGATGAGAAGTTTCCAAACTAGTGAAACAAAACACAGAAAGTGTAATAAAAGGGAGGGTGGACTAGATTTTGATGGAAAATGGATATATCTAGAACTCTAGCCGAGGAAAGGAGTCTCACGGATACCAGTGATGAGTATCGCTGATGAGCTAGGGACATCTGAAATACCGTCTAGGAGAGAAGGAAAGTAAGTGGATACAGATGAGACGTCAGAAGTTGTTCCTTACTCGAAGAGCGCTGCTTGCATGGAAACAAGCGTGATGCTGGGCTGGAGCTGTCGAGCACTCCAGGGATGTCGACTGGACATGGTAGGATGTTACCAGAGAAGATAAAGAAAATGGGACTCCCTTCAAGGAAAGATATAAACTGATTGTGTTGACAATGACACTAGGAATAAGTTAGGTAAAGTTAGATTTAAGTCCAAGGCAGGCATATCAAAAGGAAAAAATGTATATAAACCAAATAACTTCAATAGGGAAAGAGGGACAAGTATATTTATAAGTTATCATAAATTAAATAATGGTATTTATATATAGTAGACAAAGCTGCTAACAGGCACAGGTCGAGGTAAATTGGTAAAGATAAATAACTGGACAAGTAGTTTTAGTAGTAATATATGTTTATATTCCAGAAAGTTTATATGCAAAGGTTTTAGATTAACTATATAGAAGGCGAAATTTAAAATGAACAGAGCATAAAAAGACCTGATTTATAGAAATATAAGATGTCAGGACAATTGTATAAGGAAATTGAAAATAAATAAATAAATATGTATGGCTATTATCTATCAAAAGTAAACGGTTTGGATCACATGACTTGACGTACGAACACGTAAATGACTTTTAATTACTTTTATAGTTGCCAGATAAAGGGCCCTTAGTATGCAAATTGGACTAGAGTTGTTTAGTGCTAGTCTTAGTACTTAAAACTAACAAAATATCTTAAATGTTAAGATAAAATTTCACATAAATAAAAACATTGACCTGTTTTATTTTATTCATTTCTTTAATACATTTTCTTTGAAAAAGCTATAAAGAAGCTTAATTACAATGATTTTTGTTGAATTTAATTATATTTTCTTACTACTTTGGTTGGCCTGGGTAGTATTTTATTTTATCCAGCTGTCCAGTAGATGGAGGGAAGACATTTATTTTAACACCACGTGTTACTAGCTGTTAAGTTTATACGTCTATGATCTACTAACACTAATAGATTAAGGATGAGGTAGGTGCAATTTAGAGGAAGTGCACCCGTATTTGTTGAGGTGTGTGTGTGTGTGTGTGTGTGTGTGTGAGTGA
>CABEEJ010000157.1:187962-227289 GCA_901482245.1 Timema douglasi
GGGGGGAGAGTGGAAAACCATTTAGGAAAAAACCTCGGTGTACCCAATGGGATCGAACCCCAATCTCCTTGTCCTATGCAATATAGTCCAACACGAGAGTAATAATCAAAAATAGTAACCCAAATCCTTAAAAAAAATGTAGTTTCAGTCAAAAACTTAAGGTCGGTCCTATAAAGCACATTCAAATGACAGCGGTTCTTAGATTCATAAGGATTAACATGCAGGGCTTGAACTGTGAACTGTTGTCATTCAAATGGGCTATATAGGATCGGCCCTTAGGGATTAAATATGTCTCCTAAAGCATTATGGGGACACATGAAGGACCTTCTCAAGTCTCAGAGCTAGAATATTACAGCTATGTAAAGGAACTGCCAGTAGTAGAAGTCGGTTCTGACATAAATGACCAGAAAGAAGGTGGATTCCACGAGGACATTGATGATATTATTGTATATGTTAAAAAATATCCAATATTGTTGATATGGGAATTTTTTCAACTATCCTAAAATTGTTTGAATTAAATATTGATAGGTTTTTTTCTTGTAAAATAAAAATTTAGTTTTTCTGCAAAATTGAATACCGTCTTATTTGGCATAAAAGCCTGTTTAATCCTATTCATAGGTCTATGCCTGCAAAACTTGTCTTATCTATTGCCTAGCACCAAAACTTAGATTATCCAAACTAAACTGTATGATTATGAACAATAGTCTTTCCTAATTGCATGTTTAAGGTAAGTAGGCAATAAAATTAAGCTTACAAGTTGAATGGGTAAATAAAATACACAAGTTTTTCGCAATTATCTTAAAATGCCATATGATGGATAAGACAAGTTTTGCAATTTAACATCTCATTTATAGTTTTATTTTTACCACTTTGTCAACAAAACCTAACTATAACAGTAGAAATTTAACAGCAAACATCTCTCTAAACATAGTTTGGAAATTTTAATAATTTTAAATTATTTTTAAGGTGAATTTTTTCAAACATTAAAATAATAATTTATCATAGCTATAATTAAAAATAACCATGGAAAAAATACTGAAAATGTGTACTCAGTAAATACTGTAGCATTTGCCTACAATCCTATAAGAATCGACTAAGAAAAATGTATACAACTTACTCCCTTTCACCGGCCCTGGGTCTAGAACTACGAGTCGGGAAGAAAACATAAACACTACCGAGCATAAGCACGCCACGAGGAAAACTAGCCACTGCTCTCAAGTTTCGATCGGCGACCACCAGAGCGCACCACAGAAACATGGGCAGTCCAAAGAGCTTAATATCCAAAGAGATGTTGTTCTTCCAAGTTCTCGAAGCGTCGAGATGTTTGGAGTATATAGTAGAGGTTCTGTTGTCATGCGCGTTCCCTCCCATTGGTGATCCAAATGTTTACCACCAACTTTTATCCCGTTCTCAGATGTTCACTGGGGGTTTATATATATATATGTGTGTGTGTGTCCGGCGAGGCTATGTATGGCGACTCTTGAATTTAGCTTGGGCGAAGGTATTGGAAGCTAAGGCTTCGGGATTGTTAAAATGTAAGATCTAAATTCTTTTTCGACTTAATATTTTTTCTGGTTATTAATTTATATTTACCTTTTAACTTTTCATTTTCGGCTTCATAATATTAACTTTGTAACGCGGGACTTATGATATATGTAGATTTTTATCGGAGTTAAACTTTGGTTCAATGATTTTTTATGGATCAAGATACTTCTTGAAAATCGATAGTTAATTTATTTATGTGGATATCGATGCTTTATTAATTTTGAGACTATCGATTAATTTGTAGAGATATCTCTCGACCTAATTGTGAGACTTAAGACTGAATGGTTATTCGTAATTTTGGGACTAAGTTTTCTTTAACGAGGATTTTTGACAGAAAAAAAAAGAAAACAGACGAATTTCACCTGTAGTTAAAGTGTTTATTCTGGGGAATGCCTTTTGGCCGTACGATGGTACGATTTTGTAAGATCTTAGAGTATAATAAGAACATGTATAGAAGTATAAGGAATAAAGAGGGAATTTTCGAAGACTCATGTTGTAACGTATGAAAGTAGATATGAATTTAGTAATAGATATTTTGTTTTGACGAAGATCACGTACCTTTACAAACTGGTTAGCTGTGGAAGTAATTTATTTAAGTATTATTGTTCTCTTCTAATGTAAATGTATCTAGTTAAAGCCGTATTTAACTATGATACTATTTTTTGCTTTAAGCATTCTAATTCATAATGGAAATCATTTCACAAAATATGCGTCTATCTTAATTTTTTTTAAGATCTCTATATATTGTTCAAATGATAATGATTATACTTATATATTTAAGTATGATACTTTCAAATAAATATCAACAACGCTACTCCATGTATTTTCAATGCTAAAAAATAGAAATAATACCCTTAGGTTTTGTGCGTTTCGGTATATCTTTAGTTTGGGTACATATTTATATATTTAATTTTCCTTGAGGACAACCGTCATTATATTATTCCCGCAACTGGTGTGAGTTGCGTGCTCTGAGTTTTGAAGGTCAATCTCAGATATTCAAAAAACCAGAACTCCAGCCATTCACTACTATTGCCTTTTTTATTTGTTATTTGGACCTCCTATTATATTATGATGTTGCTAAGGACGGTTCAATACAAATCAAAATTGATTTATTTAATTAAGTTAAAACTAAAAACACATTAAAAGGCACTGATATTTTCTTTGAAAATATCATATTTTTTTATTATGATGGTTAAGTTGCAAAGTGAAAATAGATTTGGTAATGATCCCTGCATATTGCATTAATATTTCTAAAAAGTTGAATATTTTAGAAGACATTCTAAAATATTAGTATATTGGAGCGTTATATAAGATAAGAATGAATTTTTTTTTTAAATTTATATGTTGGTAAAAGATGGGAGCATTAAAGAATAGCATGATTATAAGTTGAAAACATATTTTATAAAATATAATAATTAAGATAGTAGAACACAAAACTATTTAAAACTGGGTATATTTATAATATAAGAAAATAGAATAGACAAGAAAATAAGTAGAAATAAAGATTTTGATTAATTAATCAATTTATATATATAAATTAATTAATTAAACAAAATCTTTATTATATATCTTTATATATATATTTAGCGTCACGTCTTAATACCCGTTAAGGCTGTATGCCCATATTTTATACATATTGTTGCTTCATATAAATGAAATTCAAGGTACTAGGTTCTCAGAATGAAAATAAATGAAAACATAAATTTGAGGCGGAAATATAAAAATAGGGCACTAACCAGCAATAACGTATCACAAACGATGGGCCTTTTCAAAAAATGAATATCTCGATTATTTATTAGACCTGTTGGCCAATGAGATATCTTCCTAGCCACCCATAAGAAATCGTGAATCAGTGCCTTAAATTTACAGCACTGACGATGAAAATCAAGCACTAACCAGCACTAATAGCACAAACGATGAGCGCTTTCAAAAACCGGGTGGCTAAAAGTCGGGTGGCCACGGTGATACATATGGAACTTGGAGGTGGAAAGATCAGGTCCAGACTAGAGGAGGGGAGGGGTGTAGGATCACACTGCCTTGTAAACACATGATACTGTTGGTGCCAAGAACCGAGGAGCACTGGGCTTGAAGCTCCCCCCACTACTTATAAGAAACTGAAGATCTCTCTGGCCGCACCAAGGTCGGGCACCTCGATATACCTTCTGAGCTATACGATGCATCTCCAGTGATACAGTAGTTGGACTTCCACTCCGTGAGCCAATCTGTGGAGCTTGGCGAGCTAGATGTGACCCACGGGCCACCAATATAATGGACCTGGTTTAAGATATTCAGCTAGGTGTTTATTTTACTAATACATCTATTACAAGAATCACGAATTGGACCACGTGACCATCGATACGAGTACATAATAATACTAATAATAATAACTTACTATGATAGTAATTATTATTAATATTCAATATTTTTATAAATAACTATAATAGTAATTATGCTTATTATCTTTATTTATTATTATTATAATTATTACTACTACTACTAACCTAGAAAGAGAAAACATTTCATATGCACTTAAGTAGAAACGAGAGCATTCAAATAATTTAACTTTGAGTCATATTGTGAGCCTGACGACTTAAATCTCATGGTATTTTATCTGTACTGTTAAAATGGAATACATTATGGTTCACTAGTAGTGTATGTTGTTAATATTGATTTTTTTTTCTAACCTGATTTATCACCAAGGAGAAATTTCAACTTTAATTCCAAAGAAAACTTCAATCTTGAATTCAAGAAGAAATTTCAACCATCAATCCAAATATATTTCCTAATACCCCTAACCTCGCACAGGTAACAAAGGAACTTGCAGCTAGAGTATAAAACTTTTATCTTTATCAGTGGAATTGTAGACAGAGGCGACATAAAAGTTATTCTAATATTACAACAATGGGGAGGTTGATGCTTAGTTCCTGTTTGGATGTGCTTAAGGTGTTTATTTCCCAAATCTAATATTCTATATCTATGAAAATGTGGCTACACTCACTCTAAATTATACCTTTTCCAAACCAACCCCATTTGTGTAATTGAATGCAGATATCAGAGATACATTTCATTTTCGTACATTTTAATTACATTATGTTGTGTATTCCATAACATTAATCAACTTATTTTATTTTCATACGTTAATCTAATAATAATTGGCCCAAACTACTTAATTATTTTTCCTCATTATGATATATAATGTTTGCGATCCTTTTAATTCTCCAGATTAACAACATGCCACGTGGTATTATAATCTAAATTGTAATTTCAAACATTTACTTTATAGAAGGTTGTTTATATTTGATTGATTACTATGGGTAGTTGACATTTTATCAATAACCTGTGGAATATTAAATAAAATGACTAAATTTTAAACAGGATACACATATTTGGGAGTGACGTCTTTGACAATTCGGCCACAGAAGAGGTTTTTTTAAGTATTAATTAATGTAAAAGTAGAATAAAATTAGTCAAATGAAATGGATACAGATTATAGTTTTAGTTAATAGATTACTTAATGTTTTGTGTTTTATTAATTTATTTATGCATTTATCGTGCACTTTTTGAACTGACAGATTAAAACAGCACATTGAATTTCTATGAGCGATAGTTAAAGGTCCTACCAACTTTTTCATGAAAGGTTTTATCACATAGCTTCTAGAATTCTTTAACATGACACCATAGACATGGAACTGACGGCTCCAAAGGAAGTTGTTCTACGGAATTTTATCTATTAAGAAAAATCCGTCGACCACAGCTGGGATTGAACCCACGAACATCACCCATCACACCCAAGACCACCGAGATTGACACTACTTAATACAAATAACATAAAGGCACTTATTATGATTATTATTAATATTTTATTAGCACCGCGTCTTAATAACCGTTCGGGTTATACGCGCTTACTCTCGTGTGTGTAATGGAAGGGTGATTGTGAGATGAAATGGAGGACCTACAGCTTAATGTGGAATCCGAACCACGGCGGAGGCCTGTTATTCCACACATTCACAAGTTGTGATTAATACACGTCTTGTCAAAGGTGAAGGAAGGGCTTTTCGTATAAAGGCACTTAAAGCTATAATAGATGTCCAGATATAGACCCAGTCTGGATCGATAAAGTTAATAAGCATTACTTGCAAATATGTTCGTGTATTCTATATTCGATAATATAGTCGATTGCGAGTGATGGAGTGGCTGTGGTTCAAATCTCAGCAGGATATACTGGGAGAGGCTTACCACATGCCATAGTTATTTTCTCTGCAGTTCTCCTCATTTGTCCAAACTAATGTGGATGCATTTCTTGTAAGTTAACCCACTCAATTCCAAATACAGCTTGGTATTGAACGTATAATATACATAATGTTCGGAAACTCATAGTCCAAACAGCACGTATAGTTTGTTTGAACCAAAAGTAATACAAAATCCCTGTACACTTGCACCTGGTAAACTATGCTAATACAGTACCATTAAATTGCGTTTAAAGTTTTGGCGTACAGCTCCGGGATAGCAAAGGAGTTCAAGCATGCGTGTACAGCAAGTTGCATCATAATTATGCGCACGGCACTACACACCTCGACATCTTGGAGCACGGCAGCAGAACATAACACTATTAACAGTAAACAACACATCAGTCCATCTAGAAATGGAAATACGTTCTTAGGGTCATCATTAACGGTCTTATATAACAGAAAGTGCTTGCCATTATTACATGTGCGTGCCTGATTACTAAGCTACTTATTGTACAGACATTCTTAAACACCTTTGCTATCCCGGCGCCTTACGCTAAAACTTTGGACACAATTTAATGGTATTAGCATAGTTTTCAGGATGTAGGTGTGGAGGTATTTTGTATTTATTTTGCTTAAAACAAGCTATATGTGAAGTTTGGGCTATGAATTTCCAAACATCCTGTATATGTGAGAAAGAAAGTTTTTTTTTTGTACACCATCACACTACCCGTTCAGGCTATAAAAAGTACACTGTTGACAAATTAATGGAATTGAGATGATAAAGGTAGAATTTTGACGAAACGTAGCCACTTTTGCATAGAGAGAGATTGAAAAACCCCTAATCAAAAATCACCCCATCAGGATTAGAATACAAACCCAACATTCCCCTCAATGCCAAATCCAATTTAACAGTTTTAGGTCTATTTTACGTCCCCATCTGTTTGGGAATAGGAATAATAATAATAGTAATTATAATAGTAATTGCGAACTCATGCTCTAAAATTCTATTCATTAACACGCTGATACTTTACTTGACAGTGGAGCTGTCTACCAACGGTTCTATCAACTTTACGTTGTCTTGGCAACGATTGGCTTAAACTGTTTCGTTACACAGTTTGCGTCATCACCAATTAAAAATTAACCTAACTATATTAAAAATACTCAAACGGAGTTTTACCTTTTTTAAATTAGAAAAAAAAACCGTGGGATTTTTTAATCTCTTTTACATAGACACGATACTTAAAGAAAATACAATCGTTTTCGTTACAAACTTAAATTCTAGACATCTGCCATATATGTTAGTAGCGGTAAAGTCTAAATGAATCATATTATAGCAAAAATATAACACAGGTCAATAAACTGGATTCGAATGTGATACAAATTAATGCTTTGAACTATGGTAGGATAGCCATGGAAATATAATTTAATTTGGTTTGGAATAATCAAAGGTGAACATTATTCGCCCTTAGTCAGTTTTTATATAATCTAACTCACTTTGATGAACTTGCAGAATAAAGAGTCAATATAGTCTCCTCTGGTTTGCTGATAATCGGAGTTCAAATTTCAGCCTATGGTGTTTTTATTGATAGTTTTTTTACTGTCCCTCCACGCAAACGTGAGTAAATTTATTCTAATTTCTCTCTTATTCGTTGTTTCCCTATCAGTGTAATATATACTATACGTCTATTATTATTATTATTATTTAGCACAGCGTCTTACTACCCGTTCGGGTTATACGCTACTATACGTCTAAATGTGATTAATAATAAATTGATCAACTACTTTTCCTATCTTTGAATTAAGTATTTTGGCCTCTATTTTAAACGTATAGCGATTACTATTGTAAAATACTACCGGAAAAATTTAGTGATTTAAAAAAATAGTAATGAAATCGAAGATGTAAAAAAAAAATCAAATTTCCTGAAAAATTTAGGGAAAATCCAAAATTTCAGAAAATTAAATTTATTTTGGAAAGAAATTTCTTGAACTTATCAAAGCAGATTTTAATTTTAGTTTTTCATTTTAAATAAAAGTAATTACGTTAAGGATTATAACTTTAAAATTTATAAAGGTTTAATCTTGAAGCCACATACATTATATATATATATATATATATATATATATATCATTTACGTTATTCAGTAATGTAAGAATGCTATTGAAACAAGATCGCCACTAATGAAAAAAAGTTTTTGAAGTTTCTAAATAAAAGATGCTGTAGATTCGCACAAAATTACGGCATATTTGACCTTGCTTTTCTAGCCCTATGATTTGAAAAAGCAATAAATTTCATAAAGGCATTTTATTATCTAGCTATCATATTCTAATCTTTATTAAGTGTTATAAATACATACTAGTTTTATTCTTACATTATAAAAATATGAGGATTATTCACATTAGTCAATGTTATTTAAAAATCAGTTAGTTATTCTAAAGATAAAAACATATAAGTTTTCATGGATTTATAATCATTTTCTCATCACCTTATTACAAATATTCTTGAATTAATTAAAATAATTCCTAGAAATTATATACACATTCTTCTCTAACTGAAATAAAAATTAAGCTAGTCAATCATTATAACTCAGATTTATTTTATTTTCTCATATTTTACTGTATCAATAACATAATCAGAGAATATGTGAACTTAGATGGGTAAGTAGTAAAAAGTAGTGTATATATATATATATCAATTAGTTTTAATGGTATGACAATATTAACAATGCACATGACCCACAAGCTTGATTAATTATATTTAAATTATATTTACGACAAATAATGCATTCAATAATGATATGACAATATTATCAATGCACATGACCAACACATATCTACAGAAACAACAAGGTGAGAAGTAACTCTGAGAAAATAAATAAACATTCATTTTGTGAACGATAAAAGCACTTTACTATATTAATAATACCTTATTATTTTATTGATATTAATACTATAGCCTATATCAAAAGCAACAGCTTTATATAATATGATTTGAAATATGAATATATGATAGTAGTTTTAATTACTTTTGCTAGATGATGCTATCAAGCTCATATATTATATATATATATAAACACATTTGTTCTGAACAGGAGTATAAACTCTTTATATGCATAAGAGCAAGGTAGTATGAACAAATGTAAAAAAGTTGACTTGGATTATAATATTACTAAATGTTCCTTAAGGGAAATGATAAAAAAAATACGGTTCCCGTAGGTAAAATTTATTACTGTTATAGCTAAACTTTAAATAGCTTACTTTTCACTGGGCATATATATTTAGAAAATAAATTAATAAATTTTACATTAATTTTAATACTGAAACAATTAACGAAATTGGAGCTTAGAATTACTTTATATGTGGAAAATTTTGTTCTTCTTCAGGGATGACGAGAATAAGAGATGAAATCATATAATTGTTTCAAAGTTTAATAGCCATTAGTATTTTAATTGACAATTATTACTTAACATCACAAAATGTATAATCATAAATAATAGCATCTATTTGTAATTTGGCCTGAATTGTAATACATTAGTGCAAAGATTTAATGATTGTCAGTTCTTGGAGTAGATTTGCATATCATTTATTTAATGTATATCATTGTGAGACGGACGTAATTTACACAAGGAATTTATAAGTTTTATAGAATAATGCTAAGTCAAGGGCGTGGAAGAAGGAAGCTTTATTGCAAACAGACACAATGATCATAAATTAAATTAAATTAAACTAAAATGAATATATTAAAATGGCTGTGGATTCAAAAAGGCTACCTTTGATTCATACCCCCAAAGAAATATAATTATAATATTTAGGTATTATCCCATTTTCAAGGCCGTTTTTCACTAAGAGAAACATAATAGATAAAAGTTTTTCTAACTATATTTAAAAAATTAAAAAATACCTCTTAGGAATAAAAAAAGTATTGCCTTTAGCTATTATTCTCCTCACTACCACCTTAAAAGTTTATTATTCTTATTTTGTATAATTTTATGACTCATACAAATGTACATTTATTCAGATGGATGGCAAAAAGGAGTATAATTATTAATTAACCATGTTCATGTAGCTGGTGGAGTTATTTACCCTTGCAAAAACAGTCGATTCAAACCTTTCTATAAATCTGTATGGCCCTCCATCTTATTTCATACGTGAGCAAATTCATACCAGTACATTTGAAACAACTTTTCGTAGTTTGACGAATTATGTTGATATAAAATATGTTTAACCCCTCTAATTAAGTTAAATTACATTAGCTGAATTAAAAAAAATAGCAAACATCTCTTTGTAAAACGATATGTGAAGTATCGTTTACGACTCCCACAGTCTGAAACCTAGAAAATAAAACCTTTTCAAAAAGTAAATTTATTTTTAGATGGATGTTAATTTTTTTCCTCCTGGTCCTACCACTCTGCTGGAATATAAACATATATACACAAACAAAGTAAGGGTATTAAATGAATAAGTTAATGTTACTGTAACCGAATTTGCTTTGAGGGAGAGTGGTAGAAAAATTAGTAATTAGAATCTCAAAACAAAGAAACGGATTGCTAACCCCAATCACTCAGTTTCCATCAACACATATATTACGATACCAAGGTTTTAATCCGTGTTGCTAATATTGTAGTTACATTTACTACTAATGAATTATCCTAAGAGGTAATGAAGGGTAATAATGGTAATTTGCATAAAATTTACCCATGCTAGCGTGGTGATTTTGGGAAAGCCGCAGATAAAATAACGTGTCAAAAAAAAAACAATCAGTGTGCACTGGTCGGGATTTGAGCCTCGACCTCAACTTAAGCTGTATTTAAATCAGGGAGTCGAGCTGAAATATTGATCGGTTCTGGTTATTGTTCTGGTTCTCCAAACAAACATTTTAAGGCTCCGATTTTGGTTCTGATTGGAGAAAGATAAATGTTCAATCTATTTTGGGTTATTAATTATATTCTGGTGCAACGGCTCTTTGGATAAGTCTAGAGACCCCGCATACGTATACAGGGAAAACATTCATAGATAAAGAACACGTACAATCAAAAGATAGAGATGCATGTAAACAAATGAGTTTTAACGATGCCAGTTATCAATAAATACATAAAGAAATATCAAAGCACCATACAGTTTGTCAAAAGGAGGCCTATAATGATGGCAAAAAATCAGTGACTCTACTACAAGTAAACAATTAACCCCACCTCAGGAGTTTACACGGCGTGAAGCGCCAATATCTGCTCCCAACAGGCAATACCCTAATTGTGCTATATACTAGTAGTCCCCTTCGAGTATACAATTGCTGCATCAGTAATAAAACAATCACATATTATACTAGAAAATTCTACACTATACAAAAGTAATTTAATTAGTTGCAACTAATTTCTTGCAAGCATAATATAATCAATAGGCGAAACAAGTCTGCAGCCCTACTTTAGGGGAAGAAGACAACCCACGCTAGTGAAGTTAGCTTGCTCTTTCTTGGCGGAGTTACAAAGGTTTTGAGAAATTGAAAGTTTGTTTCGATCAAATGACAGGCGAACGTTCCAATTGAGGGTTCTAGGCCGAGCAAAACATGGCCTGGCGAGTAACCAACCGGTTTTAGCCGGGATCGTGGAAATTAAACCCATTAAAAGTTAGTGATCAACAAGGAGGAAGAGAAATGGCCTCTCAGAGTTACAATGTTAAAATTACATGATAAACGCGAGCCACGCTAGATGGGCAGACAGACCTACAAGTTGAGAACCGCAACCAGGTGAACAACAATAATGCATGAGGCGCCCAAATTTACCCAAGGAACGCCAACCAATACCTTGCTAGTTATAACCATCAGGCCTGGAACACCCTAAACAGCCCTTTTCATGCATGAAGGCCCTGTATACTACAACATGGTCGTGCAGGCCAAGGAGTGAGACACACCTGGTGTATGGTCTTGTGCACCGAGCAGAGACATCACTGAAGGCTAGTACAGCATGCCATAAAAGATTAAAGACTAACCTTCATCACATAGAATATAATACGAGGACTACATATACTATCAACGTACGTGGAAACAGTTCCTAAAACCTAGATAATGGCTTATGAAACCGCCTACTCCTTATCATTATTATTTGCACCGCGTCTTACTACCCGTTCGGGTTATACGCATTTACGCTAATGTTTAATGGTAGGGTGATTGTGAGATGAAATGGAGGACCTACAGTTTAACGTGGAATCCGAACCACGGTGGAGGCGTGGCATTCCTCACATTCACAAGATGTCTTGTCAGAGGTGAAGGAAGGGTTTGTTATTCAGATAAATCTGTGCCGGGACTGAGGATTGAACCCCGGCCGCCAGCACAGAAGTCTGACACCTTACCCCTAGACCGCCAGGTCACCTACTACTCCTTATCAATCTGAATGTATAACATTGCGGTGAGCTACTTCCGCCGGTCAGGTCTGTCCGTTGGCTGCATCGTCGTGACCACCTTAGTGCTGTAGATATGTTCTGAGGGAAGAGACGTCAAACGTGTAGAACTCTGGACTAAAAAATGTGCCTTTTCCCAGTGAACCGTGGTGTTTTATAGCGGCTGATCCAGATGAACCATGGGAGAGGAGAAGGGGAAGTGACTCCTCTTGACGTTCAAATCGGAACGTAGACACGAGCCACGGGCCACTCTGGCGCGCTACATCGAGCCTCGGTCAGGTGAATAGATATCTCGGGACGCTAAAGTACAGCGTCGCTGGCCGAGAGAATAGTTGAACACATCTGAAGGATCCGTTCTTGTTCAGCGATGTTATCGTGGCGTGGTATGCAGCAAATAGATTTATACATGTATATATAAGTGCACATATTTAGAAATCCATAAATATCTTATTTCGAGAAATGCTATTCTTGATAGTTGATTTAGGTAATACGAGGTTTTACTGGTTAGCCCGTTACCCTGGTTCAAGTTACAGCTCCTTGTATATTTTATTTAATAGCCATACTGCCACTATAAAATTCGAAGCTAAAAACATAGTTTTAGAAAAATTACAAAATTAAAAGTTATTTAAATTAAAAATACAAAATACCTTCGACAAAAAACCTAAGAAAAGGGTAAATTAAGTGTATTTCAATAATTTAAATAGGTTTTAAAAAAATACCGGCATAAAATACCAGTGTAAAATTGCAAAAAAAGTTTAGAACCTTTAAAAAAAGATAAGAACCACAATGAACCTAAAACTATATCGATTCCAATTCCTGTTTTGGTTCTTAGGTGATTTACTTTCAGGGTTCCTTCTTATGGTTATGGTTCCTTTAAAACAACTGTTAGCTTAAGTTATAAATTCCGGTTTTAGTACGAAACCCTGATTTAAATGCAAGACCATACCTTAGGTTAGACACAAACAGGTCTCTACTTGCAACAAGGCCCCGATAAGGCATTGAGCCTCTATAGGAATACATGGATCTCCTTGATGATTTAAATAAGACCTTGCACCCTGGGGACTGCAAAATTACTATATTATGGTGATTGACCAAAGAGATACGGTACCGACTCAGTGTTCCTGTCAAAAATAACATTTATTCTATAAATCCCCTAAATAAAAAATGTATACAACTAAGATATGTTTGAGATTTATTTCTTATCCACTAACCTTATGTGACTAGCGCTGTTTTATTTTCGCAACAATTGCAATTTTTTTTTAAATTAAACGTAATTAGGTTGGATCCCATCCCAATAATCCTCAATTAGTTCCTGCTGCGTAGTATGATGTTATCAAACTTTCAAAGAAACGTTTATTTTCTGAGATACGGAAGTTTAAACTGGCGCCACGCAGTATTGTTGTGAGTACGCAACAGCACCAGTGATGATGTCACTTGTCTGGATAATTGCCACCGTAAGTTTAAAATAAGATAATACAGTAATAATCTAGAAGTGATTCATCAGTAATTTTGCAATAAAGTAAAATATAAAATAATGCCCTACAATATTTTGTCATTTATTTTTTATAATAATGAGCTATGTTTTTTTTAACAGTAATGTAATTTTCTTTTTTTTATTAAAATTTACAAAAATACAATATTATTAAAATATTTATTTAATCATATTGCTTCAATTACAATACTATATATTAAAGTACCGATGTGATTTTGATTATTATTTATAACACTAAAGGATGTTACAAAATGCAACATCGATAGTTCTCATGTTATTTTTCTAGTGGCAGTTCCCGGAGGTTAAGTTAGTTTCAGAAAAATACATCATGCTATATGCTAAGTCTTATTTTGTTCATAGATGTGTTCACATGATACACGTTAAGCAAAGTATTCCCATTTCTCTGCTAATTTAGTTATTTAATTAAAGAGGATTTTAATATGATCAAGTAAAGTAACTCCATGAAAAGTGATTATTATGTTCTTTATCCACACAATTTTTTTCTATGTGACTTTGCTTTTTATTATTCGGTGCCTTTGTTTCCCCTTATTTCATTTAGATGAAGGACGCATAAATTCTCTTTGAACAATTTAGACACACTCAGTGAGAAATTCAAGAGTTTTTTTGGCACGCAAAACATTTTTAAAATATGGTGAAGAGTAATTTAAATTTCAAAGAAAAAATACTCCAAAAATTGGATTGCAAAATATATTGAAGATTATTTTATATTCAAAGAACTTATGACCATAAAATATACTTACAGATATGTCTTATAATGTCAAGTAAACAATGTAATGAATACCTTCCAAACATTAAAAAAAAGTAAACATTGTAAAATTATGTACACACATTTTAATTAAAATATATTTTTGAGTTCATACATCAAGATGAGCGTCCTTATATTTTAAGCTTATTTATTTATTCATGTTATAGGGTCACAAAATGTTTTATTGTTTATGATTAAGGGCTTCATGCCTTTATTAATATTTATTAAAAACAGACGAGTTTTGTTTATGTTAGGTTACACTGGAAATTATACATTATTACCTATAATATAATAAGAATCAAATAAAAATAGTAAAAATTATAATAATTGTACAAGTGGCGGCACTAAGCCAACTACCGAGTCGAAGGTGGCTGCGTTATCTAATAACTCGTGATCTTAATAATAATAATAATATTTAGCACCGCATCTTACTACCCGCTCGTGTTATACGCTTTAAGTACTAATTACTCTAATTGATTAGGAATTGGGAAGGTTGAAATAGAGGAAGTGAACCCGCATTTGCGTGGAGGGAGAGTGGAAAACCATTTAGGAAAAACCACCCCCAGTTCACCCGACCGAGATTCGAAACTTGATCTCCCCGTTCTCAGCAGTCGAGCTCAACACGACAAGTGCGTCAGCCAACTACGCCACCGAGGTGGGTGTGATATTAATATAATCACACATTTGTAGCCGACAATTCTCACACGTCCATCATAGACTCTGCCTTAAAATATGAGTGAAGAATTACCCTGGGCACGGGACGATTCCTGGATAGCTCAGTGGGTGGAGCATTGGCGTACTAAGCCAAAGGTCCCGGATTCAATTCCAGTATCCAGGTGTCATATTTCAATTTTTAGAATATAATATAATATCTAAAGAGTAAAGTAACATTTTATAAAAATTGTTAAATTCATTTTTTTAAATATGTCTTTTTATACGATGCTTTTAGTAATAAACATTTAACTTTTATTATTATTAACTCATATTAGTCAGCCTGCTAATTTATTTCATGATCTTTTACACTATCACTTATAGTCTTCAATAGTTCTAGGTATATATTTTTTATTTATAATGGCATAACTAAAAATGACTAAGCATTATTATTTAAAATAATATTACCAATAAGTAAACTGTTATGAAAGGTAAAGAATTTTTATTTATTAATAATAGAACATATCAAATATATTTTTTTCTAGAATTTTTTTTGTCTCACTAATATTCTTTTATTTTTAAGACTTGTATGTATATTTCATTTATATACAGTCAACCCTAGTTATAATGAACCTCTATGGACCCAGATATTTTGTTCACTAGAACAGGTTTTTTTTAGTCTGAAAGTAGTGGGTTAGTGACGAATGAAGTAAAAGTTCAAATACAATCGATCTTTATTGAAATCTATTAATTAATCTTTAAAATATAGGTTATATGCTGTTGTTTACTGTATACTGTTTTGATTAATAATATTTCCAGATCTTTCTCTAGAGTCTGTGCTTTTTCCACACTTTATGCTCTTTTATCCATGCATTCAAAGACTAAATCGAGTATTATTTTTTTTTAGTTTCCTACACCCTCTCGAAGAAAGGGACTAACTAAAGTTCGTTCACGGTAGGAGTTTACCTCTGAAAGGCCTTTTTCCCTACCAGAAATTTATTATATAGTAGGATATTGGCAGGAAAAAAGACCTTTCAGGGGTAAACTCCTACCGTGAATGAAGTATATGTGAAAACTACTACAAATAGCCACAGGCTATCATTCACTGTCCTGTAACTCCTGACGTATTAATACAACTCAGAAGACTGTATTACTTTACTAGCCGCAGAAAAAGGTATTAAAACCCAAGCCAGTTCAATGAGTGCAGTGACTGTTTCATCTCAGCCCTCCCTCCTGCAATCCTTATCCACATTCCGTACTTTCAGTCAAACTTTGTGCTACCTAAACAAGAACTCAGGTAGAGAATCGGTGTCTTCAAGTCTAAACAACCAAAACATTTATGTTTTTTTTAAAAAGAACTGTAGTATTAGAATGATATTTCATATTGAAAGTTTCAATTTTTCTGTTCACTAAAACCGAATTGAGGGTTCATTATACATTTTTTAAACACACATTGAAACTTATTTGGGTTGGGACCAATGAATTAGGTTCACTGTAGCCGAATGTTCACTACAAACGATTTCACTAAAACCAGAATTGGCTGTTTACAGTATTATATTGTACTAATGTGGATTTTGAATTTTAAAAATTGGTTTAAAATATATTTATAATAAAGTGAAAGATGTAAATTCAGCAAATCTGATGAAGTGCGCAATTAAGAATTCGAAGATTGAATAACTTCAGCAATACAATGTAGGCTATGCATTAGAACATTGCTCAATTATGATTTTTTTTTTTTAGTAGGAAAGAAGTTAGTGGTACACATGTTGTTGCTTTTTGTAGAGAACTCCCTGAAATTAAAAAAAAACAGTTATATTTATTTAATTACTAAAATTAATATTATGAGATGTAATAATTTACCCATTTCTATTAAGACACAATGAATATAATACAAAAAATGTTTATAAATATATATTATCTTATATTCATTAAAAACAAATTACTTTGGCAATATTGTGTCTTAAATTGAAATTAAGAATTTAAGTTATCAATGAATTAATCTTAAACAAGGTTTTTATTATTTATTGTAAAAACTAGTGTCTTTTGAAGATTTTATAGCAACACTTTTGTTGGAGATAAAATAATTCAATTGCTTCAGAACAAACATAAATTTTAATTTTCTTCGCGTGGGGATATTAACAGGTTGAATCCGTCATTAGTATAGCGGCATTAGATGACAAACCTTTGAAGTGAAGGAAAATAAACTGTCACTAAATTCCAGAACACCATTTACAGATACTTAAGAACTGTGTAGTTCACCATGTTAAGAAAATTAAACTTTATGTCTGTACTGAAGTAATATTTGATTTAAAGAGTCCAATCCAAAAATGATGGATGTAAAATCTCCCTGTTTATCAGGAAACAGTTTTGAAGGTTGAAAACCTTTATAATGGACAGTTATTTATTTTATTTAGTAAAACATTTCACTTATTAATTCTCTCAAGACAGTGAAAAAAGCTGAAATAATATAATAATTCCAAAACATAAAATACAGTTATTATGCATAACACCATTTGTTAACTACACAATAAAAAGTGCAAGAACGCTGAATGGTTGACAAAAGTCCAAGAATATCGAGTATCTGGGGTAGAAATTTAGCACATATAATACCAAATAACAGTACATGTTACATGTGGAAGTCGCTAAGAAAGTTATTATAAAGAAATGTATTAGTAAAATGTACTCATCTCTTGTCACTGTAATTCTTTACTTTTCATTTTGTTACCTTTCTTTCTATCGGAGGTATAAAACTCCCCGGTCTCTTGTCCACAAAATTGCAAGGTATATTTCAAGTCTATGAACTTTTCATAAGAAATTGGCAGGAGTTCTCTAACATGATATTCAGAATCATAAAATTGTACTATCTATCTAATAATGAGCTATACAATAATTTCTTTTCTTCAACCTTTTTCTCTCTTGGTACTTGTCACAGCTGGCACAAGTATCTTATCTTGGGTATCAAAAACTTATGTTAAACTGTGTATTGAAAATAGTTCTGTAATACTTATAGAACACTGTTGGTAAGTTTTGTTCCTTGTATATCTCATACATTTTCTTCTCATTTAACACATCGGGAAGGTATTTTTTAAAATCTTTTTTGCGCCTACAATAGTGACTAGGCCTAACGTTAAAATAAACTTTTTGATTGGTTACACTTTTCTCAACATCAGGAGGCATTTTAAAATGTGAGTGACTGTATTTACACAGCTTATCTTTTGGTGCCAATCCAGTATTATTATACGATATCTGTAATTTATGTACCCTCCTTGAAGTTATGCCATGGATAGATATAAAAGACTTCACACACACTGAAATTTCACTTAAAGAATTATCATCACAAACTCTAACTTTGTAGGTGTAAATATTTTCATGAAATTTTGCATTGTTTTCTTCTTTCCTGGGTCTATTTTTACTTTCTCCCCATCTGACAGAGAAAGTATTATGATCTTCAACATATTTTTTGATGAATCTTGACGTTTTATGACCCCCCGAATCCGTCTGTCTGTTTGTTTGTACCTACAACTAAAGCTTAAGCTATTTTACCGACCGGCCTAAAACTTGGTATCTAGGATTTTCATAGGGTTGCCCTAAGAGTATTTTAGAAATGGAAGATTAAGGGTAGTTTACTAAAGGGCAAAAAGAAAAAAAGTAGATTTTCTCAAAATCGGCCCTAACCATTTTGATTAAATCACATTCATAAACATTTATAAATATTTATAAATATTATAAACAAAATTTCTACTCTTTATATTTCGGAAAAATGACTTTAGGGGCTTCAGTCTGATGGGTAAATTATAATTTTTTGTCATCTCTCACTAATTCTTTAAGATATGAAATTACTTGTCATTACAAATATATGGATCTATTTATAATGCAAATATTTTATTCAAAATATTTTTTATAAAAGCAATAACTTTAAATATATACGCAAATTTATATTATTTTTAACTTTTATTGCGACCGTAAAATTAACCTAACCCGAAATGTTGATAGATATCGACGTCACATGACCTCTGAACCATAAAAATTGTTTTTTACAGTGCCGTCTGTATCTGTGTCTTTTTAACCTCAAAATAAAGAGAAATTTAGTAAAAGCGAAAAGAGAAAAAAAAATCGATTTTCTCCAAATCGGCTCTTACGATTTTGAATAAAATTCGTATCCAACCGTCAATTAAGATTATAAATAAACTGGATGTATTCATTTTCCCATGGAATTGACTTCCAGGGTACTTTACAGAAGATGAAATTTCTGTATCTCCACAACTATTTGAGATATTAAATAACTTATAATTGAAAAATGGTAGTACTATTAAAAATAAAATATTTTATATGAAATATATTTTTATAAGACCAACAGTTTCTGAGATATTGGTAGATATATTAATACAACTTTGTGAGCTTTAGCTGTAAAGAGATACTACTTAAATTTTAACGCAATAACTCTACAATTCCATTGAGTAAGAAATATAAGTAAGTTTCTTAAAAAGTTTGTTATTTTTCCTTAAATCTCTTAGGAGAAATGTTTGCACATCAATTATATATCTCCATTTTAGTCTCAATAGTAAATATTTACATTTTTTGTTGGTCAAAATTTATAAATGAGGAATTTAATAGCAATGCGATGACATGAAGATGTGCAACACCTAATAGAATGTCAACAATTTCAACCGGAAATATACATTTTTTTACGAAGTGTTGACCCTTGGTGACCCAATATTGATCTTTTTTATCGGCCCAAACATTCAAACGAGGACATTAATTCTTTAAAAGTAATATTATAAAATTTAAAACAGTGACTCATGAATGTTTTACATAAGTATAGTACAATTTATGCCTGGGTTTTCTAGTGTGTACTATTTCGTTTCACATATATTACGAATTTTGAGTGAATATCTCCATTTATAAACAATAGCGTCATAAAGTCCGAGTGGAGTTCCGTACCATTTATTTTTAACTGCATTAATTGACATTAAAACAAACAGCTATGAGTTTTGTTCATCATTGCTTGTCATTTGATTGAATTACCTAGTTATACGTTTTATTTATATATCAGAAATATTTTTAAAACAATTAAGCTGCACACACTCACAGACTGGCCCTCATTTTCTCAAAAACGTGACATCCATCTTTTTGCATTATACTTTTAATTTAGATTGCCCTAAAATATCTCTTGCTATAAAAGTGCAAAAACACTGAATTTTTCTTGTGGTCCTTACACCCCCCCATAAACCGGGGGATAGCTCTTTAATAGAGCATTGACACGTTGAAACAAGGGTCCCGAGTTTAACTTCCATGCCAGGTGTCATTTTTCAATATATATTTATACAATATATGTGAATCCCACATATCCTGAAAATAAATATAATATAAATGTATTGGCTATGGATACAGCCACTAGGTACTAGGTACATACAGTACATCTTTAAATTATATTTAGTTTCAAAATGTCAACTGAACACGGGTTTGATACGACCAAAAGTGGATTTGACCCAGTTTCAAAGACTGTTCTTTCCCAATTTAATCAAAATTGGTCTACATATTTGACAGTTATGGCGGAAAAAATATCCGGAGAGATAGACAGAAGAAATTGCAAATGATCAGGTCAAAACAGAACATCGCTACGCTCAGTCAATAAAGCTAAGAGATTACTGAGCAGCCGAACTTTTTTTTTAAATGGAAAAGCTTTATACATATTCAATATAAATCAAACTGACCTATTTTATTGTATAATTTTAATATTTTGTGTTTGACAGTACAATCGGCATGAGGGGAAGTTGTGTAAGAGGGTGGGAAAGAGTGAGGGGAAGAGCGAACCAGCGACGGTGCCTGTTCAAATTGTAATCTCTGGTCCAGCTGCCTTGATCTCTAGTACGTGCTCGGAATCACGTTCCTCGCAAAAAGGGATGATGTGGCCGGACTGGCTCACCGAGACAGCTTTGTACCAAGATAGCGCACGGTAAGTTAGAGTGCGACGATCATAAACGTTAAAGTAGGTTGAGGTTAGGTATCTACTATGGGCGTGTCAAACTCATTCCACCATAACGGTCCACATTAAAAATTAAATCACATAATAGAATAAAAATAAATCCATTATGAAACCATTATTATCAACAAAATAAAAAAATACATTTATTTTAATACATTCTTTTTATTTTTTCACAGAATTTTTTAAAATGTATTTTCAGCAATGGTGTAAGTTGGGAGTCTAAGGAACGTAAGCTAAGGTCAGTATTTTTGTAGATTTTATAGGAAAAATAATTTTTCGGTAAAAATAAGTAAAATATTTATCTAGTACAAATATAAAGTTTTTTTTATCATAGTGATATTGATAGTTCCTGAATATATGTCACAGGTGTCATGGGATTTCATGACAACCTTTTCTGTTAATTTAAAAAGTTTTGTCATCTAATGCCACTATGCTCAAGACAAATATTCAACAACTGTTGATATCATTATGTGAAGAAAATTACAATTTTTGATTCTACTAGAGAACTCTTTAATATAATGATTTAAAAATACTGCTTCTAACTCATGTTACTTATACTCCCCCCTATATCCACGGAAAACTATAGTAACCCAATGGTTTCCTTGGTGCTAACTGACAGCTCACAGCTGACTTCTGACAGTCAACATTTATGTATATACCTAAATTTTTACTGTCAGAATTGACAGCTGCTAAACACATGTGTTTGCAGATCATCTGGTTCGGCGTAGGGATACATAATTTGGTCTGGTAACTTTTCAAAACCGCCAGCTGTCAACTGTGAGCTGTCAGTCAGCAAAATGAAGCCATGTGGCTACTGTAGTAGAATTAAGTCGTTATTAAAGCTCGAACCAGACGTTGCATTGTGGTGTGGTTTTCTGTAGTATTTTAGAAATTTGTAGGATCAAAACTATAAAAATAATTTAATCATATTTCAAAAACTTAAATACAACAAATATAACTAATATGATTTATAAATGGAAATCTTATTTTACTTATTCATTTTTATTTGTTTGCAAGTAGGTAAGATAGAAAATCGCAACTAGATGCGATTTCTAATTTCAAGGGTAATCTTATATATAGCAGCCCAAGTTTATTCAATTAAAAGATGAAATTTTAAACTCACAAGTATAAACAATTTATAAAGGATACTTGAAAGTTTTTTACTTTAATTGCTACAGTATTTCAACAATGTGTCTATTAGCAATATATTATAGCTGTTAGGGGAAAAAATTGTGGCTTAAAATTAAATACAGCCAAATTAACAATAGTAGTTCATCCTAGATTCCACGCACCTAGCTCCTATGCAACTTGCTGTACACGCAAGCTTGAACAGCTTTGATCTCCTGACTGTAAATGCCAAAACTTAGAACACAGTTTAATGATATTAGCATAGTTTTCCGGAAGTAGGTGTATGAGTATTTTGAATTACTTTTTGTTCAAACACGCTACAAGCTATATACACAGTTTTGGCTATGAGCTTTCGAACAACCTGTATATCTAATAAGTGCATTTTTTTTGTTCAAAAGTCCTACTCATTTAAAATACATTTCTACCCTGATATAAATAAATAACAAATAAAAACTTATGTCTTGCGTCTTATAGACAAAGCCACCAATTCCATTGTGAGTTCAAGTAATCACCTCTTGTCAAAAAGGAACACAATTCTCCTCCCCCTCTTAGTCGTTTCTCAAATCATGCAATTCTATGCGTTACCATGGTAACAGGACATGCTAACATCATGATGTACCGCCCAGTACCTTTACTAGTGAGAGAAGTATAAAACAATACTAATTCAGGCAGAATAAATCTTGCTTTTACCTTAGTTGTAGTCTTGGGGATTAAGAGCGTAATGATGAACATTGGTATTGATGTGTAAAGAGAGAAGGATTTTATTTGGACATAGGACACAGGATTATTAACCTTTAAAATATTCCTTGGAAAAGGAATTTAGTAAAGAATTTTCCAAAGTTATTTTTGTAAAATATACATACTGCACATTTTTTTAAAATAGTTAGATAGAATAAGATAAATTTTGTAATGCAATTATTAACGTATTTAAATTAAAAATATATGTTTTATTATTGATATTATATTTAATCAGAGCAAGGTGAATGCGGTTATAATGAGATATCTATGAAATGTGTGTGGAAAAACTCGTATGGACAGAGTCGGTAATGAATGGATGCTAAAGGATTATGGTTTAAAAGGGAATTAAATAAGTAAATACCCACTTCTGTGGCCCCGTGGTCTTACGCACTACTCTCGTGTTGGTCCTAACTTTCAATGACGGGGAGTTCAGGGTTAAATCCCGGTCGGGTGCATTGATTATGGTTTTTACTGAATGGTTTTACAATCTCCCTACAGGCAGATTCTGGTGTATTTCCTCTAAATTAAGCATTCCTAATCCCTATTCCATGTTGAGAGGATGAGTGTGGATTGAGTGACGTGACAAAGACATGATGGTAGAGTGTGTGGATCAAAAATAAGCGGTAGGCCATGTAGCACGTGGCTAATTATTGCAGACGAATGTGTGAAAAAACGAAACATTAAGAGATTTTAAAATAAACAGCATCCACGACTTGGTGTATGGATGTTGTTGAAGCGAAGGAAGTATGTAAGGAAAGGGATGAGTGGATATAGTTAGTGAGGATGGATTAAGTAAGGAGTTGATAGTTTGAGCTATATGCATAATTTCTCACCTACACCGTAAGGTAACGACCTGATTAGGTATGTATGTTGATGAATGTAATTATATTATGACATTTAATATTTTTGCAGGAATTCTCTCAATACTAATTTGAAGAAATGACACGCATAGGTGGGTTCGTGAATTTATTCTATACTCATTTTAATCTGGTTTGTTGGGGAACAGGGAGGCTGTGGTTCAAATCCTAGTTGAGAATGGCAAAGGATTTTATTCATAAAATTTTTTCCCCATTATTCCCCCACGATAATGCGGGTGCATATCCAAGCTTTATCTACTTCAGCCCTAACCTATTATTGTGAGTAAATATATATAATCCAGATATCGTGTTTAGCAAATTTAGGCTTAGACGAAGAGTAAGACTCCTCCCTTCTGTAATTAAATTCGGAATTTTTTTTGTTTTTTTTTTGCATAAGAAGCTAAATTATTTCCCTTAGCTTCCTGACTCAGCGGCATAGTTAGCTAACGTGCTAGTTTCGTGTTGAGCTAGACTGCCATGGACGGGAAGATTGAGGTTTAAATTTCGCTCGGGTGAACTGGGGTGGTTTTTCCTAAACGTTCTTTCTATCTCTCTCTTCACTCAAATGCGGGTTCACTTCTTCTATATTCAACTTTCACAATTCCTAGCCCATTAGCGTAATTAATTATTAAGGGTATAGCCCGAACGGTTAGTAAGACGTGGTGCTAAATAAATATTTATATTAGGGTTGTATTTTCTTATTTAAATGGTGAGACAACTATGTGCTTTTATGCTAAAGAAAGAGTATTATGTGTTTATTTTTAAAGTGTTTTCATTACAAACAATTTTATTTAATGAAACGTATATAAGTATTATTATTAAAAAATATATATTGATTAATAGAAACAATCTCTAATTACTTCTAAATATGTATAATTTTGCTGTCGTCCAATATTTTGCTTACAAACTTATGTTTTGATTGATTTTTTCTCTCTCTTCGAATTAATGTAGGTAATTTAAACACGAATACTATGCTTAGTAAATACTATAGCTCTTAAAAAGTTTACTACACGAATAAATATCTTAAGTAGAAGATAAAGTTTTAAAACGTTTTTACGTGTTGTTTATCTCTTCACTTTAGCACCGGTGCAGCATAACAACTACGACCCGAACAATAAACTCCCATCAAATGTTTGATGTTCTCATGTTGTCATCATTTTCTTTAACGAAAAGCCTTCCATGCTGCACGTTAATTTTACAAGCAGCCGAGACATCTACAAACATTATTTTTTCTCCCCTCTTTAGTATGAAAGCTATAGGAGGGTTATGGGGAACATATTCAATTGTTAGGCTCTTTGTTGACTTCGAGGGTACTTCGGACCACTTTATTGAGACGTTAAAATGCATTATTCATTGCTTAAGGGCGTATTCAGGGCTTATACGTGGCTTAAAACGTGTAAAAGTGTAATACATCTCAAAATATTTTTCATTTTACGTTTTAAAGATTGAAAATTAATATTATCACGAACAAATTTAGCATAGGAAAAAAAAAATTAATGAAGTAATCGTACATTTCTTCTAATTGTATTGTTTGTAACAGAATTTTCAATGATTAACTGTAAACTACTTAGGTGGACGCATAGCCTAAGGCGCTACTCTCTCAGTTGACTTGACTACTGAAAATGGAGTAATCAGGGTTCGTCACCAGTCGGGTGTACTGAGGGTGATTTATTATAAAATGGTTTGACACTATCTCTCCACTCAAATGTGGATATATTTCCTCTAAAATAAACCTTCCTAATCCCTATCACATTAGTGTATTTAGTACATAGGTGTATAAACCAAACTGGTATTAAGAGGTGGGGCTAGATTTAAAAAAAAATCGAATATTAGCAAACCACCCTTAAATTAGTTTCCACCTGATAAATAAAAACAAAATATTATTTATCAAGTGCTACCAACACTCACTTCCCAGATATCTAATTTGAATAAAATCATTAAATATAGTTTACAACAATAATATGTGTGATAAATCAGTTAAATTTTAAATTTAGAATTGAAATAACCCTACCCATTGATGTATGACCATATAACATATAAATATAACGTTTTAAAGAAAAATCATTAAAATGTTTCGGCTATTGTCACTGGTACAGTCAAAGGAACAGACGTAATCATTTGTAAGACTTACGTTTTTAATTTGGACGTAGGTAAAAAGTGAACGTTTATCTTAATATTCAGATATAACATTTCCACGAATACACATCTTTTACATTATGAGAAAAAAAAGGGCACTTTTAATGTTCTAACAAATATCTACCATTATTAGCTGATACACTACTGTTGTTGAGTTCCAATAAGTTATAACTTAGTTCTGGAATTTCTGTTTAGTAGGTTTTGTTGAGATTCATAAATTGATGAGAGATGAGAAACTTATTTTAAAAAGAGTTTTGTACATTTTAAAGCAATAGCTATACTGGATATTATATATTCAAAGTTACGTGGGAGTAGAAAATTATAGTCCACGTTATTAATAAAGTTTAATCCTAAACAAAACATGTTATTAATTTTGCAACTATTTGGTATAAAGTTTCATGATGGAAAATGTTAACAAAAAATAATTTTCAGTGATTTTTTTTTAATACTACCACGAAAATGTGAATACGACATTCTATTTACATTATAACATGCTTATCACTTTCCTTTTAGAGTAAACATGTGGATAACTGAGGTGCAGCTAACAAAACAATAACATAATCAAAAACATTAAATTATACTGGGTCTACCTGTTAAAAGAAATATACTTCGATACAATTTGACATTTCTTTCAAATGATTATATCCATGGTGTAAGGAAAATTATTTACTGGGTTTACAATATACTATATTCACCAGCGTGTTATAATTTTATTTATCCAGTTATTTATTATAAATTTTACTTTCTCATATTAATAGAAATGATTGTTATCGTCAACATTTTTAACCTAATGATTTTGATGAATATTTACGTTTTATATATGTTTTACTTTATATTCATTAATCTTCCTAGCCTATGACCTGGGTAATTGTTTTTAATAAAACCATATATTTTTCACTGCCAATTTGTTAGGCCTGTCGTAGCTTCATATTCCTTATAATCTACCTTAAGACTAGGACAGACACAGCATCCAGTCCCCGGCCGTTAATTTATTATTGTGAAAATGTAAAACCACATTTCCCCAGTGAGTTTTATCTATATCAGAACCCAAAAAAGTTGATTTGACAATTCTATTTTTCCCGGTGTTTGTCTGCCTCTCTGTTTGTCCCTGGCTATAAATCATAAACGATTTGATGGATTATGTTCAAACTTGATATCTCGATAATATGACTTTGATATTTCAATATATTCTCTAAAATGTATTGATTCAATTTACAATGTTGTTACATTTGATTAAATTATAATATAAATTAAAATTACATATGTTTATTTGAAAAATCGGAATATTAGAAATTGAGATGTCTTGAATAAATTGGTGTAAGTTTTTTAAAAACAGAGCCTTAATATATACATATACTTATGTAAGTGTAAAAATGTTTTCTGAAATGATTGATATCTCGCTGTTATTGGGCAATTTGTTTAAAATAATTTATACATAAAGAGTGTTTATTGTTATAAATAATATGATGCTATTGTTTTTATAACCAAAACTTACTTAAGGGTGGTTGACAGATAGTCTGGATTTTTTTTAGTTTCTTTCAAATTATACCACACAATATGAGAATGTTTGTACGATTGTGTCGTACCATTTATTTTATTAGCATCGCATCTTACTATAACTCAGGATTTACGCCTATGTACTAACTAAGCTAATGTATTAGGGATGAGAGAGGTTGAATTAAGAGGAAGTGTACCCGATATCACCAGGATATAGAGTAGAAAACCATTTAAAGAAAAACCACCCTCAGTACAATCGATCTGACCAGTATATGTCGAGAGTAACCATACGGGCACTGAAGTGAATTGTTAATTATTATAGTGTATTTATAGTTTTGTTCTTGAAAATATACCTACCAGTCAATCTAATCTACCTAACACTACTTTAACTGTAACAATACCTCTTACTAAAGTCAAACAATGATTCTCTCCCCCTTGCCAATGGAATATAATATAAGATTACAATGTTTAAACCTTTTTAAAATACATCAAGATGACTGAGAAATCAATTATAAATGTATCCTTGACTGGTATTTTAATATCATTTTAGGTAGGCCTATTATATAGAAGAACTTTAAATCATACTAGTATAGCAAAATATATTTATTAAAAATGTGTGTTGTGTTAGTAGGATAATACAACTGCTTGGATGAAATAAAAACATTGGATGGAGTTCTACCAATATGAAAAAAACATGAGCAAAATATCCTTTCCCGAACTTGGAAAAGCAAACAAGATTTGATCTTCGGGATATAAGTTCAAAGATATTTTTATCAAGTTTCTGCGAGGTTAGTTTTACTGCATAGGATCGGCTTCACGATAAGATATAAAATATACACTATGGTGGGCTTAAAGGTAAGGCGACCAAAATAACGTTCTGGTTCATTTCACGACTATGCAAAATATGAATTAATATACTTTAACCCATATAGCTGCTCTTTTTGTTTTTACAAAATATAAATTTTTAAATAATTATCTTAACTTAGTATCAAACAATTTTGCATCAATATCAAAAGAACATAACTAAAAAAAACATATTTCAATACGGTTTAGGAAAATATGCAAAGTATAACTTAATAATTTTTTTAAAATTACAGATTCGTATAACAATTATGAGGTTGGTGAGAAGTGGAGGGGTTGGGGGCAGGACAAACCAATTTTTACTTTAAATTAGAAAATTAAAAAAAAACCAAATGAATAACATGAACAATTTAATAACTAAACTAATTATATACGTCATATATAAAGAAGTAGTCTTACCTTAATGCATTATTCCAAATGTGGTTTTTAAATTTTCCGAATTAAATGATTCATTGTTTATTTTACGATGTTTTCGGAGAGACATGGCTCCCCTATACACCCCCCTCCCCTTTTCTAACGGTGCTTATAAATTCGTCTATATTGAAGCTATTTAAAATAAATGAGATAAATAGGGCTCGCCAAATCTAATGTCCACAGTAATGTTGTTACGTGAAGCGGAACCGGTGCAATAAAAATTAATGAATCATGAATAAATAAATGTATCAATCAATATATACAAATTATAAAGGTATCAAAGGGAATTGTATTAAACACTAAACAAGCTTTGAACATATATACGTAACATTTTTAATTTATTTTATATCATAAAAATTAAAAGTCAAAACATTTATTATAAGAGCCCTTACAACAATAAGATAAACATATTAAAAATAAAATACTAATAAAAATGTATCAGGACAACATTAGTAAGTAGATTAACATTAAAAATATAATTTACATATTAATTTCTTACATTTTTAATAACAGTCTATTTAACCAATGTTCATGAGCCTGATGTTCTTGAATGTAATGTCTTAATTTTAATGTGTTTGTCTTATTATTACAAAGGCTCTTATTATATGTTTTGACTATCAAATATTTAAAATAAATGGTATGGAACTCCGCACGAACTTTCTAGCTCCAGTGTTTAGAAATGTAGATATTTATTCAATATTCTTAATATAATATACAATAGCAAACCCGAGAACAAATTGCTCTAGATATACGTACAACATTTTTTTGAATAATAATTTTAATTTTCATAATTTTATTTTTAAAGAATTAACTTCTTCATTTGTATATTTGGACCAGTAAAAAATATCGATATTGGGTCACCGTGGGCCAACATTTCGTCTTAAAATTTTGACATCCTGTTAGAATTTTCGTCATTTAACTAGGGTATACACATCGTATGTGTATCGCCTTGCTATTAAATTTCTCTTTTATACATTTTGACCAATAAAATAGGTAACTAATGACTATTGAGTCTAAAATGAGAATAATAGAATCGTTATAGACGATTTTGAGAAAGTTGAGTTTTTCTATTTTCACCCTCTAGTAAATTGCTATTAATTTTATGGTTATACAGACACACAGACATACGGCATTGCAAAAACCACTTTTTGGGGTTCGCGGGGTCATGAAACGTTAACATCCATCAACATCTTTGAATAGATTTTTTTTGACGGTCGTAATACTGTACCTAAAGTGTTGGTAAAGTTAAAAAATATATATATTTGCGTATAGCTTGAAAACCTTTTGTTTTATAAAAATATATTTCTATTAAAATATGTTTATTATAAATATATCCACATGTATGCAATGATAAGTAATTTAATATCTCAAAGACTTACGGAGATATAATTAAAAATTAGAATTGACGCATCAGACCGAAACCCTTAAAGTCATTTTGACGAAAGGTTGAGGGTAGCTATTTGGTTTGTAATATCGATCATTCGATCTAAACCCAAAAATGAAATATAGTCAAAATCGTTAAAGCTAATTTTGATAAAAAAAAATCCGCCCTTAAGGGTTGGATTTCCAATTCCAAAAATTTCTTGGGGTAGAACTATGAAAAACCTATAAACCAAGTTTTAGCCCAATCGGTCAAATAGTTTAGGCTTTAGCCCGAGGTACAGACTGGCAGACAGATGGAAAGACAGACAGATGGCATTGCGAAAACCACCTTTTAGGGTGTCAACATCCATACGAATTTCAAGTTCAATATTTTTGATGATACTTGCTCTACCTGTAAGGTAGTGAGAAACTAAAAATATGGATGTTGGGTCCCCAAGGGTCAACACTTCGTATTAAAATGTCGACTTCCGATTTAAAATTTTCGACATTTTATTAGGGGTTGCACATCTTATGGTTATTGCATTGCTTTTAAATTCCTCATTTATAAATTTTGACTAATAAAATAGGTAAATATTGACTATTGAATCTAAAATGATAGAGATATATCATTGTTGTACAAATAGTTAACCTAAAATGTTGAAAGAAAGAGAAACATACAATTTTTGAGAGACTTACTCATTTATTATTCTGTAGCATTAGATAATTATTCCGTTAAAACTAAAATAGCATCTATTTACAAACAAATCTCATAAAATTATATTAATATATTGGCCAACATCTCAGAAAGGGTTGGTTTTATACAAATATATTTCATATAAAAGATTTTTATTTTTAATAGTGTGACAATTTTGCAATGATAAGTTATTTAGTAACTCAAATAATTGCAGAGATACGGAAATTTCCGCTTCTGTAAAGAACCCTAAAAGTCATTTTCATGGGAAAATGAAATTAGCCATTTTATTTATAATCTTAATCAACGCCTAGATGCGACGGCGTAATCCTCACTAAATGCATACATAATAGCTTTGGATATTTGAGTTATTAATATGCAATCCCGTACAATTATAATATTTATACAAGTGGCAGCAATAAGCCAACTACCGAGTTGAAGGTGGCTGCGTTATCTGATAGCTCGTGATCTTAATAAATCACACATTTGTAGCTGATGATTTCTGCACGTCCATCGTAGACTCTGCCTTAAAATATGAGTGAAGAATGACCCTGAGCATGGGACGATTCCTGGATATCTCAGTGGTAAGAGCATTGGCGTACTAAGCCAAAGGTCCCGGGTTCGATTCCCGTGTACAGGTTTCAATTTTTAGAAATATTTATATTGTATTGTTAATTATATATTATTCAGTTAATTAAATTATAATCCCATCGTTCTCCTCTGATTTATCTTTCTGTATTCCCGCCCAAAAAAGTTACTGATATCACATTAATGAAAATGCACATCTTGACAGTTAAGTCCTATTCTTTATAAAGATATCTGGTGTGTTTAGCGATCCGGCTGGAGAAAATTCACACACACACACACACACACATATATATATTGTGTATTGTTCATATGGGTCACTCTCCAATTTCCTTTTTTATTTTAATGGTTAGTTTGTACGTCCTCTCCCTGTCTCTTAAGGACGTAGGACGGGTACATGAGCTATCCGGATATTAACATTAAATGAGAGTAGGGATGAGGGAAGTAGAAATCATAGAATCTATACCTCTAGTTGCTTGGAGGGAGAGTAGAAAACCTTTTAGAAGAAAAATACCCTCACTACAGTTTATCATTATTATTACTAGCACCGCGTCTTACTACCCATTCGGGTTATACGCACTTACGCTAATGTGTAATGGTAGGGTGATTGTGAGATGAAATGAAGGACCTACAGCTTAACGCAGAATCAGAACCACGGTGGAGGCCTGGCATTCCCCACATTCACTCACTACAGTTGATTGAGATTTAAACTTAGCTCTTCTCCCATCATCCACAATATAGTATAATGCGAGCGTGACATTTTAAACCGTGTGACCACCAATCGTAATAATGGCAACATTTTCTGTTTAGCCTTACACCTATTTTGAGCAGCTATAAATGCATTAGAATAACCGTCCTCTCTATCTTAGAAACGCAATATTTGGTTTTAATATTTGATTGTATCTTAATTTAAATATAATATATTTTATTTTTAAAAATAAATGTCAGGATTTAACTTTTTTTTAAATCCATTCCTTTCCTTAGTCTAAAATATCCTAGCTAGTTATTTTACGCTTCAAGCTGCTAGTATTGGAACTATATATATAACGTCTAATAAATCTTAAGAATGGTAAGTAATCAGAAGGAATCCTTCAGTTTCTTCGATTCTCATATGAATAAATATCTGAAATTTTATCAAAAATAATGAGCTAGAATTTTGTTTACTCAGTATGATCCAGTATGATGTTAGTTATTATTGTCTTGCAAATATTTGTAACGCCTTACTCTTATCACAGTATTGTTAACAAACGGATTGTTTTGCAAACTTCATTGTATTTTTTCTATTCAGGGCAAATCTATGTTCTACACGTGGGGTGCTGTGCACCGACCCTGAAAATGTAGGATTTTACACGTGGCCTAAGATGTGAGTAGGATTGGTACTGGTGGGTTTTCGGTCTAAATTAACCCCTTTAGAGTCCTGAGGGGGGGAGGGAGGTCTGGTTATGGTTCTCTGGATGTCATTGAGTATAAAGTGATGCTATACCTTTTGGAGTACTATTGGTTTTATATTGGACTGGGTGTTATCGAGCATCTAGTCAAGTACCCCCTTTGGGGTCCTGGTGTGGATGTTTGTTTCCTTGGATGTCATTGAGTATAGAGTGAAGCTACCCCTCTTGGAGTAATATTGGTTTATAGTGGTCTGGGTGTTATTGAGTATCTAGTCAGGTACCCCCTTTGGGGTCCTGGTGTGGATGTTGATATTGAGTATAAAGTAAGGTACCCCCCCCCCTGGGGTTACTAGTGGGTTTTAGGTGCTATAGGTGTTATTTAATACCTACATTCTAAAGGTCTTGCCTATAAAAATTGAGCCTTATAGTGATTTTAACATTGATTAACAGAAACTTTTTGTTACTTTGTTTTAAATTTTGTTTTAACAAATTTTGTGAATTAGAAGGTTCATATTTGGCAGGTAGTAATTGATCGTTTGTAAAAATAAATAAAAACTCTATAAGAAGACCAGGGCTCAAATTTAAATGGTAATTTATCTAACGGTTTTGAATTTGTCTCAATACAGTTTCCCCCTGCACCATTAGGCACCTGGTAAAGGTGTTCAGTCTCGTCTTGCTTGGTTTGCTGGTGAGCTCGAATTCTAGCCTGATTTTATGAGGTGGTTTTTTTCATAAATGATTTCCTAATGTCCCTTAACAGAAAGTGCAGGTGTGTTTCCTCTGAATCCTACCTTCCTTCCCCCTACCCCATTAGTGTAATTATGCTCATTACCAGGAAGGGCATTAAGAAGAATATAATTTAATTATGACCGGAACTTATCCATACACCGCATTGAATGTAAATAGTGGAATCATAATTGACAGGTACTTAATATAATAATAATCATATAACTGTACGTATATTTTGAGTGTGTCCAAAACTAATTTGGTAATACCAAATTCAGTGGCTTAATAGTATATGGCGTCACTCTCGTGTTGGAATGGGTCTGCCAATGATGAGGAGATCGTGGATAAAATCTCGGTCTAGTCTACTGACGGTGGTTTTATTCCTAAAATATTTTACACTCTCCTTCAACGCAAATGCTGATAAACCACCTCTTAAATGCTTCCTTCCTCACCTCCACACCATTGGAGTAATTATCAGGAATGTGAAAAACCTAAACATGTAGTTAGACAACTTAATAAATATGTATATATTTATTATTATTATTTTTTGGTAATTTCCTTTTATGTATACCTTAAAGAAAAAAAATATTTAAATCATTCCTCTAGATACCAACTTTATAGGCAAGTTATCTCAAACTAAACCAGCCATTCACTGGAAATAATTATCTCTAGTTCTGTGGGATGTAGTTCTTTATAGCCACCGTTTCGAAAGATTGTTTAACTTTATGATCCAGTTGCTAATAGCCACAAAAGGCAATAATTTCCAACAAACACTCCCCACCCCCGTTTTAATTTAATCTCCAGACGAAGAGCGGAGAGGGAAATAACGGCTTCGCTTTTAAGTACGCTATCACACCCGATTAGATTGATGACACTTATCATAGAGGGGCTTAAAGCTATATTTCCTCATCTTATGAGCTTTCCTTTTAATTAACGTCTACCTCAGGTGTTTCAAAAGTGAACTATGGACATTTTGTTTCACTGGAAACGAATACTCGCTAAGAAATTAGAACTATTCAAATAATTCCTACTATTGTTGCAACTTGATTATTGCGTTTATATTTATGACGAAACAATACAAATCATTATTATTAAAATGGATCTCAGTAGATAGCATAGAAAATTATGGAATAAAAAAAATAAAATTGCTAATATTTATTTAAGAAAAATGTTTTATTTGGTAAAATAATAAATAAATAGCTGAGTCGAGTATAATGATTACTTTTAATGGCACATAGCAATGTCGCATAGCAATGTGACTTCTTTGGAAACTGTTTAATTGCCTGCATATTTTTGTTTTAAGATAATGAAGGAATCGAATACTTACCCGTAGCTTTTATCGCATTGATTAGCCATTGCTATTTACAAATTAGATTGGTTCTGGGACAAGAAAGGATCACTTTCATGTTTGTGTTGTCTTTTTTAGCTTTTTTTTTGTAACGTCGCAATAAAATCCAATTAAACAAAGATAAAATTAATTAATCTAGGAATAATACGTCACTTACGGAAGACTTTCGCTTAGCTTCAATTGAAAACAAATGACAAAACATATTTTTTAAATATTTTTTATTAGAATACTTTTTGTACTTAAAGTGAACTATCCAAAACAATTTATTTCAGGACATGACCTACCAACTACGGTAAATTGACCCTAGAAACACACTGTGGCAGGGTATCCCGAAATTAAATACATGATTGTAATTGTTCCGGCCATGTATAGAATCAAAGCGTAAGCCTAAAGGTCAGTAAGCAGATAACCCTTTGAGCAAACCATGGATTTGTACCATAAAAACCATACTCATAAAACTGTAGTATTAAGGTTTCCTCTACATATTAATTTGCTGTCATACAATATATATCAAAAACAACAAATTTTAAAGTTGTATTAAAATAGGCTAAAATTAACAATATTAGTCAACTACACAATTCAACATCTTAGTTCATTCAGAAGCGTGTCTGCCTACTGATATAAGGATTCCGGGTTCGATTCCCGGCATGTCCGAAAACTTTATCATTAGTGAATTGTGGGTTTGCACTTTCAAATTGATAAAATAACGACTGGAGACTGGATATTGGTTCTATTCTAGTCTCAAGTTAGGTTATAAGTCAAATGAAGCTACGACAAGTCTAGAAAGCTAGTTGTGGAAAATATATGGTTTGAATAATAAACCAACCCGGACCGTTGATTGGAAATAGTGATGGATGTGAATGTTGTTTATTACAATCCTTTATACTATTAGTCTTTACTAATTAACATATATTTCTAGTCAAGTAACTGACTTTATAGTTAAAACATGCTATATATAGATATTACATAAGCTCCGTTCACTCTCTAGCTTGGTACCATAAAGTAAGATACTTCCGCCTGTCTCAAAATATTAAAATAGTCTACGTTGCTTGCCTTCTGTCCACAACCAACATTAAGTTTAGAAATATTATACTATGAATACCTTATATTTAGAACTAAAAAGATAATTTCTGATAAAACTATTTTTTTTTAGTTCGAAAGACATTTTAGTTTACAGTCAATATTTTAGAAAAATTAATTTGATAGTAAATAATGTCATATAATTACGTTATAATTTTCATGGAACTAACAACGAAGGTAAAACATTTTAGAGAAAAACTATATTTTCTCGACATATTTGAGATATCTAATTTCTGTGTCACTCTATCTTTGTTAGCCTGCTTCAAAAAAATTAATGGATTTATTTAAAGCTTTATATTTGGATATTATTGGGGGTACCGAATTTTCAAAATTTCGATTCTGTCTTTCAAATTAAGGGCAATTTACTGACAAGTTTTGAAACTTGGAAATTTTTCAAAAAATCTTTAACTATTCTGTTTTAAATGGGGAATGTTTAATATGAAAAATTACTCTACGTATATTTTTTTAGTATAGAATTTAGTTTAGTAGCAGTTCACTGCGGAATAGAGCTGAACTGACTGAGAGAGGCTATGATGACCTAAAAGTGATCAAGAAAAGACCTCTGAAATAATTGAAATTTTTAAATAGACTTAAAAGTTATGAATAAAAATTCGTAACAAACTAACACGACTAAATTAAACACTTACTTAACAAAGGGAAACTAAATAAATGTGAATGCAATTAAAAGCCTTTGAAAACACACTTGAATTATACTAAATACGAATATAATATTTATTTAAAAATACCCTTTTCACATGTAGTATTCATCAACTCCCAATGTAATTCTCTCTAGCCTAGTTGCAGTGGCTCACAAGAAATGTGTATTTTCCCAAACATACAATCAAAGAGGATATAAAGTTATTACCTTCTTATTCTGACAACAGCTGTGAGAGTAAAAATGTATGATATAATATTGAGGCCTTTGTAATCAATCAGTACCGTAGTATTTAAAATAATAATAACTATTCAACATAAATTCCTCTAATCTATTAAAAAATGCTTGAACTAAAAAAAATTAACAATAAAAACATTTCCACAACCAGTATATATGAACACATGATAGACTATATGTCCGTGATGTAAAAAAAAAAAAGCTAGGGTGAATGACATGCCATTAAAATTCAGACCCTGGTGATAACTGATTTTTCACAATTAAAAATATTTTTTTAAATAGTTAATATTATTTGGTTTAAAATGGGTGTTTGGAATTTTTATTTAAGAATATATTAGTTTTGTATATCTATATTTCTTAAAAATGTATTTAGGGGTAGTAAATAAATTAATGTAATTTGAAAATTTTGGAAATTTCCTTAATATATTCTGAACGATTTTGTTCAAATTTGATATTTGGGGATGTTTAAAATGATAAAAAAAATATGTTGTTGTTTACAAACTAGTATAATAAATAGATATATTATAAAATTTTAAATTTTTTGAAAGTGATTACACGCTTTTTTGTAAAATGGGTATCTGGGAACGGTTTAAGAGGATAAATAAGAATAAATTTTTATTTTCAGAATTATAAATAGTTCGAGAGTAGTTTACTCATTATTGGTTTTTGAACTGTTTTAGATGATAAATAAGAATATATTATTATTTTTACAACTGTAAATAATTTGAGAGCAGTTTCCTGTTGATTGAATTTTGAAAATATGATTAAATAAAAAAGGTTTAGGAAATATTTTAATTTTTTTTAATACAAAGTGTGTATGATTAACAGGAGTAATTTGATTTTCCAAGCAAAGCTTCTTTAATTGTAATTTACTTAATTTTCTTTTTCATATTTTTTCCCCTAAGCTACAAGAAGATACAAAAGATAGTACGATTATGTAGTATCATTAGTTTAATAGTTGTTCGTAAAATCTCTCTTTACATTTCCTCATTGACATAACAATATAAGGACTGCTATTATAAAGTTTTTAAGAGTCACATCATTCCTGATATTTCATTTGAGTTTTTAATGTAGTTTTGTTTAAAATCATTTTAATTTTATTCATTTTATGGAATAATTTATAGTTTTAGTACTGGGAAACCATAAAATATTCATGAAACGTTAACGACTCTCCTCTTCACATGTAAAAATGTATGCGTCTTCTCCCCCCATCTCCCTCCCAGCCTTCTTCCTCCTCCATGCTCTGTTATCATATCTAGCTTCTTGAACATAGAGACATGTTTGCTAAAAGTCCACTTACACGATGGGTAATTTTTCATGTTCTTATCGTTTACCACATATAATATATATACAAATATTATTTTCTTTCTCCCCTGTCAAAGTGTCTTATACATCCCTGCTTGACGTCACAGTTTCCTAAGAAAACATAATTCTAAACGGCGAGACTTTATGATTAATAGCGATGTCAGCCGTGTTGACACTACAAACATCTTCCCCCCTTCTAAGCCCCCTCTATACCCCGCTCCCCGTCTTCTTTCCCCTTGTGTCCGCATCGATGTTTCATTGTTTCTCTCCTCTCACCCCCATTTTACCCCTCTTACAAAACAGTTACCCACATTTTTCTTCCAGAAAGTGGCATTATACTTCAAGCTCCAAATTGAAGTGTTCTCGTTATCCAAATTTATTTTGTAAAAGCGTGGTTTCATTTACGCATAATCGTCTCAAACATTTATTTATACAAACTACTAAAAGCAATTAAAATAAATGTTAAAGTACTTTATTAAAATTTATATATAAAATCAAAATATTAAAAAATAAAATTATTGCTTAGATATTTTCTTGTCGAGCGGGAGAGGTTTGATTTTTATTATATGCATTGCTGTAAATAATTGTGTAATTTAATCAAATAGTTTTATTCATTAAATTATTGGATTTAAATAATTTACTGTATGGAGAGGACGATACGAAGATTATATGTGAGTAAATATTTAACTGATACGTTAGATTTAACACTTTGAAACATATTAATGCTTAAGAGCTAATCTCACCAATGATTTACCTGAAAATTAGATACAAGATTTTCTCTCTCTCATTAAAGTGTAGTTTTATTCGTTCTTTATTTTGACAACAGAAATATTGGACTCAGTTTATTGTGATTTTTTTAAATAAATATTTTTATTGAAATTTTTAGTTTATGGTAAAACAGTTTCATTAGTCTCAATTTCCTTGTTTTCTAAAATATATTACTTAATATCAAACCGTGAATCGAGGCTTGGTAGGAGCTGTATTACTTATATAAGTTTTATGCTATCCGTGGGTTGAAACGGGCTCTTAAGATCAATATACAATTTAGAATATAAACAGTTAAACATGGAATGTAGAACGGAAGGAAATTCTCCAAAGTTGCTGTAAGACATATTAATTATTGTAGTCCGACACTTTTACTCATTTGGTAGCATGTCTGCCTACTGATCTAGGGTACTGGGTTTGATTCCCAACATGGCCGACAAATTTATAATTAATGATGTGTGGGTTTCACCTTTCACAGTGGATTGACAGGGGGGGGGG
>CABEEJ010000157.1:227486-291059 GCA_901482245.1 Timema douglasi
ATATATATATATATATATATAAAGTACATAATGAATAATTTGCCTAAAATATTTTGGTACATGTCACATCATTTATTTATTAAATAAGTTCCAGACATATTTGTTTGTAAAAACCAACTTTTGTCTAAAATAGAGATGAACATTTCGTTTATTCTGTAAGGTAGTCTTATCTGATTTTCCAGCGAGAAAGTATCAATCGCGGTCAGACAACCAGGATTAAAATACTATGGCATATGCTATTTTATGGAAATTCTTTCTATTCTATCTTATCTTATTCTTCCTATCACCCTTTAACTACATCCATACTTTGTCATGTCAATAAGAACTAGAGGAAATAAAACTACTAAACTTATTATCTCAAGGAAAATAGGAAGATGGACACGAATTTTGGAGCAACTCATCCAACCTCGGTAATAGCCTTACACGAACTTCGGAGTAAAAATTAAATTTATAGTGACTTTGTTAAAAATGAAACATGGAGGTTAGGTTAGGTTAGGCTAGTCTAGGTTAAATTAGGTTAGGTTAGACTAGGTTAGGTTAGATTAGGTTAGTGGTGAGGTGTTGAATTGGATTACAGATTGTTACGCAATCCATGTGGACTGGCTGACAGGTATACTTAATTTAACAATTCAAGTGGCCCTAATTGAATGTCTTCTGACAGATATACTTTATTCCTCAATTCAAGTGCTCCCAAAAATGAAATCTCTTGGCTTGTTCTCAAATATCTTAACATTTTCTGTTGTGATACTATCAACAAATTACTGTGTTTGCTAAAGTAAGGCTAAATCTAGAAACCTTTTTCAGCAAGTATAGTCTCATTGCTCCTCAAATATGCTTCAAGTGTCGTTGTAAATGAGTTAATATTACATTTTTATCAAAATTTATTTCCATTAATAAAATTAAAATTATAAGGATATTAGTAAAATGACCCTGTTAGTGTCTTTCGACTTTATTTTGGCATAAACCTTCTTTTAAAAAAAACGCATCGTATAATTAAATATTGCGTTTTAGCTGAACGTCTGTGCGGCAAATTATCACTTGTTGTAGACTTCAAATAGTTAACATCTTTAGCGGTTTTATTTTTTTGCTCGTAAATTCAAAAACAAAACTTGAATATAATTTTTACATGACCAGGAGTTTAAATACTCTTAGATTAAGAATAAGGGGTTAGGGAGAGGGAATATTTATAAATAAATTGAGCGAGCGTATATATACGACAGTTGAACATATTTACATTTTAATCTCATAAATGTATAGAATGATACTCTTACAAATCAACTAACCAAAGCAACTATCACGTATTTTATATAAATCATTTTATTTCTTCTTGTTTTAAATCAAGAGGGTATTTCATGCCATCCATTTGATTCCCAGGTCATTCATGACAACGCTAGATATTTTTTTAAGGTTAAACAAACACACATACAAATGAAAAATAAAATAAAGAATCAATATATATATATATTTAATGGCTCGCTAAAAATAAAAGCGGGATATGATACCCGAAAAAACTAATAAATTATAAATGGTATATTCGCTTAAAGTCAAGTTTTATTTTAAGGCTTGACACAGTCAGTTAACTATATTTCTACTGAAATATTATCAAATACTTTAAACCTTCCGAGTAAATCTACAATTGTTGTACTAATTCTGAGTTAAACCAACTGAAATTGGTTATTCCATTATATCAGCTTCATTCGATCATAAATAAAGTAACTGACGTCCACACACATCATTGTTAATACAATAATAATGTAATTTAAAGTCCTGATTTACGTATCATTAGTACAGTTATTTGTTAGTTTAATTATTATAGCTAATGAATTGATTTCTCAATTAAAATTACAGTAATATTTGAAACTATTATTTTGTTATAGTAACATAGACTCGTATTTACAACCTTATAGCTATACTACCAGTTCTAGGTATTTTATTGGTAAATTTTAAAGCTTCTACGTGTAATTAATTTGAAACTGTTCAAACTCTGAAGAAAAAAAAAATTGATGGTCAATTTGGTATTTGTAAAAAGATAAAAAGTGAGCAAGCATTTTTCTCACAGACAGTAAATGAACGCAGATCCTCACAAACAAAAATGAACAAAGATACTCACAGATAGATGACGAACAGGGTCTCCCGCACAAAGAATATGAACAGAGATCAGCACATATAGAAGTCAAACAAGGGATCTAACACAGTAAATTAAAGGATATCCCCACATATAAGAGTACCACACACAGTAAACTAATAATAATAATAATATTTAGCAACGCGTCTTACTAGCCGTTTGGGTTATACGCTTTAAGTACTAATTACTCTAATGGATTATGAATTGGGAAGGTTGAATTAGAGGAAGTGTACCCCCATTTGCGTGGAGGGAAAGTGGAAAACCATTTAGGAAAAAAACACCCCATTTCACCCAACCGAGATTCGAACCTCGATCTACCCGTCCTCAGCAGTCGAGCTAAACATGACTAGCGCGTTAGCCAACTACGCCACCGAGGTGGGTCATAGTAAACTAATGGAGATCCACGTGGATAAAAGATGATCGTAGTTCTCACACTCAATAAAAATGGTGATCCAGAAAACGAATGAGAGCACACACAAACTATAGTAAGAGGATTAGACCAACTAACTCTGAACGATATTATTCTAGTATATTAACTTAATCAAGCTCCTACAGCCAATTGAAATAAGTTTTTTCTTAACGAGATAAGTGGTCAAAACCTATTTAAAATTCCCCTTCTGTATCCGGTTCTCTTACTTTAGAATCTAGATATGTTTAAATCCCTGAAAACCAATGCCACCAATTGAACGTATAGCCAAAAATTGATAACCTTTGAGAATATTTATCAAAGTGGAGCCATCCCCTTTCTCATAAAGGAGATCTCCAACATTCAATTTGAGATTGAAGGTGATAGTCTTTTCTTCTTTGTTTCAAAGAGGGTCCATCCCCACATTCACGAAACAAAGGATAACAAGGACAGGAAAAGAAACGGTGTATCCAATTAGCGAAATTTGTTTTTTATTAACAATGATACCTATAAGGTGAGTCCTTTGTGTCCTGGGTGACGTTTTACGGCTAGTGTTATGGTGTCATATTCTATGTCTCTATCGCAAACAGAGCTGGATTATTATTATTATTATTATTCTTCAGCACGCGTCTTACTACCCGTTCGGGTTATACGCTTTTAAGTACTAATTACGCTAATGGATTAGGAATTGGGAAGATTTAATTATAGTAAGTAAACCCGCATTTGCGTGGAGGGAGAGTGGAAAACCATTTAGGAAAAACCACCCCCAGCTCACCCGACCGAGACTCAAACCTCGATATCCCCGTCCTCAGCAGTCGAGCAGCTCAACACGACTAGCGCGGTAGCCAACTACGCCACCGAGGCGGGCCTGGATTACCAATCAAGGCTTAATATGTCTGGATCTCAAACTCTTTTAGAAATACATCGCTTGGATAAATCATTTAAAATAACAATTAAAAACATGCACGTGGGCTAAGATTTCAAACCTCGTCCACTCTGGTGACGGTAAGTTCGCAGTTTTAATCTTGGTCCTGTGTATTGATGCTTTTCTCTCTCCTTCGACGAAAATGCTGTTTTAGATTTGCTTTAAATTCTATCCATCTCATCACTACCCTATTAGAGCGAGATATGTGTGTATCCCATACTTTTAGTGAGTTATAGAGATATATATCTTCCCTCAAAATAACATATTTTAGAATTACAATTTAATTGATAGGATTATATATTTACTATCGTATGAATTTGTGCTTATTTATAGTAAATGTTTTTTACAATACTGTATTACTACTCCTATACACATATTTACACAAATAAATTAGGGATGAGGAATATATAATTAAGAAGAAATGCACCATCATTAAAAATAGAGAGTGGGAAACCATTTACGAAAAAAATATTTTCAATTGGGCGTGGGTCGTATTCGTACTGGACCTTGCAGTCCCCAGTAAATAATATCAAACGAGACTGATGGCTCTGTCCATATAGCCACCGTTCTGAGTACCATTTTATTATAACTATAAAACAATTCAATACCTTATTTTAAAACTAATAAATCTATTATTTTCTCGTTTAAGATCCTCGGAGAAAACACTAATTCTCCATTGATTGCACTCAATGAAGTAATAACGCTCGGATAAGACCTCCTTCATTGAATAGATTTTCCAAACAACCATCTTTCAATTTACGCCCCAATTAAACGGGAAAGCCAATGGTAATCTCTTTCCACCTTCCTCCTCTACGATATATTCACAATTACTTCTAACCTACCGAGTAATTTTAGAATGCAATCTAGCTTTAACATCTCCTATTTTGGGAACCCATCATAAGGGTACAATCAAATTTTCATAGAAAGGCCATTTTAAAACATATAAACATTATTTTTGCTCCCAAAATTGATAACATTTATCTATATTAATAGTTTTATTGATAATATACATCAAAATTAACAACTGCCGATTATAAAACCTGTATTAAATCAATAGATGTAATGTATTTTCTTGATGTCACCTTGCCATGAAAATCGGACTGCACTAAGTTACTTCCACTATTAACATAAAAATATACTAACGACTTTAGACCTATTTTATAATTGTGACTGAACGTGTTTTCTATTCAATTGATTTCCTTTATTTCACTTTCATTTAATATTCCTTTTTTCAACACAGCGTCCTACAAACCTTCAAGATTATACGCACTTAATCACGCGAATGGGGTGGATTGATAAAGAAAAATAAAAAAAAATCTTACTGAAATTTCCGTGGATGGAGAGGTTGTAAACCATTTAGGAGAAACTACCCTCAGTACATCTTGGTGGGATTCGAAGCCTGCCATTCCGGTAACCATAATATCAGCAGATGAACTAGACGTTTAGTAAGCGTGCTCAATGATGTGTGTAACTTTATTTTTTAAGTGACAGGATTTATTAGTTAAATATCCATATAATCCAAATGGCCTCAGAGTATTTTTGAATTTTATATAAATATATTTCAAATTACAGTAAAATCTTCCCTAACCGACACCTCTGAATGGCGGAGTATTCTTTATAAAGACAGTTTAAACTTTCCCGGTAAAATAACATGGGTTCCTATGGATTATAATATAATATTTAGCACCGCGTCTTACTACCCGTTCGGGTTATACGCTTCAAGTACTAATTAAGCTAATGGATTAGGAATTGGGAAGGTTGAATTAGAGGAAGTGAACCCGCATTTGCGCGGAGGGAGAGTGGAAAACCATTTAGGAAAAACCACCCCCAGTTCACCCGACCGAGATTCGAACCTCGATCTCCCCGTCCTCAGCAGTCGAGCTTCAACACGGCAATCGCGTTAGCCAACTACGCCACCGAGGCGGGTGGTTCCTATGGAGATACAACTTTTCAATAACGAACAGGGGCACTGATATGGACACATATCTATACATAACAATCTCTAAAACAGCGTAAACAAATTTTTAAACACCAGTCCATAGTTATATAGTATTTGATTGTAGGGATATCAGAGAAGCTACGGTCGCGTAAAATGTGAACATTCTTACCTTTCCCCTCTAGTGAAAGTTTCTAGGACAACCTACGTAGTAATGACTACAGTTCCCTATAAGTCTTACCTCTCACGCCTTCTGAGCCATCAGTTGGGTTTTACCAGCACACATATATAGTACAGAGGTTCTAATATTCACATTTAATTTTATTTGTATGTGGTTTTGTCCAGCAAGTTATGCAATATGCCCAGTAAGCTACTCACACAATTAATCCGCTAGTTATAATTATCCTGCATTCAATACTACACAGTGAAGTAATAATAAACTTTTTGTAGTTAACAAATTGTTTCATTTGGACAAAACTGTGTTCAAGTAAATATGCCTTTTTATTGAATAAAAATAGTATTATGAATAACGGACATTTACGGAAAACGACTTATTAACCAACAATTTTTTTAACTCTATAAATTGTCCCCCTTTAAGAGATTTCAGTGCATGTGTTGAAAAGTTATGCCTTGGTCTGTAAATTGAGTTTAGAAACTTGGTATTTGTGCGTGAATTATTTTACCACTGAGCTGTGCTGAAAATCATCTAATGCAGTAAGTACACAGTAAACTTTTCAATTTCACGGTACACTTAAACGTAAAATTTTTGTGGGACACTGTTTTGTTTAGGATACTCATCGCAGAAGCAGAACATGGATTATCCTACACACCCAGCCCAACGGTTGTATGGTATATCGAGTTTAGGATAGTATTGAATAATTTCTTCCTAAAGTAGCTTCAAACGTTCCAAGATTATAGGTTTTAGTCTTTTTTTTAGCATTACTGGTAAAATGCTTACGTAATAATTACGCTATTGGTATTTAAATGAAATTATGAGGACTATATTTTGAGTAAGTGTAGTTACATTTGCGTGGAGAGAAAGTGTAAACTATTTTTTAGAAAGAGCACTCACAGTACACCCGTTTGGTATTTGAACTCCGATCTCCCTATCGTTGGTATTGCAAGGAAGACGCCTTAGCTCATATGGCCACCGAAGCGGGCCAAAGTATAAATATGGACGTGTAGGATCATATGCTAGTTGGAAAAAAATGAGCTTGACACTTAGACCAAGAACCTGTCAGCGTGGAAATTTGCGACTTGTTTGTTTAGGAAAATTTTATCTTTCAATATATTGTTATACATGTTAGTTTTTGAATTTATTATAGCGTTTAAATATTGTTTGTGAAATTTTCTGAGCCCGAATCAATTATTAGTTTTAATATATTATTAGATCTATACTTATTTTTACTGGCTCTTTAGTGAATTGTTCTTTCAGAGATTTAAACGTTCTAATCTATAATAGAGATCTATGAGTAGGATATACGCTAGTGAAATTCATCACCCCCCCCCCCCTGAAAATAGAGAGAGATAAAAACTTACTAAGAACTCAATAATAATAATAAAACCTGCAAAGAGAACGGCTATGGAGGGATCTCATCTTACCAAGGAAAAGTCAAATGCTCTAACTTATTTAATTACAATTATAGAACTGTATATATTTGCTGTTGGAATGAGCTATCTAAGAAATGTTTTTGGAAGAACTCGTATGGATAGAGTCAGTAATGAATCGGTGCTGAAAGAGTACGGTTTAACAGAGAATCCAAAAGGTCAGAGTGAAAGAAGTGTCTCACGTTGGTTTGAGCATGTGGAGAGCATGAGTGTGGATCGAGTGACTAAGCAACTTAATGATGGAAGAGTATTTGGGTCAAAAAGAATGGATAGGTCATGTAAGATGTGGCTAAATTTCGTAGACGAATGTGTGAAAAAGAGAAACAGTAAGCGTTATAAGAATAAAAGAGCATGTATGAGTCGGTGTATGGATTTTGTTGATGCGAAGGAAATATGCAATGATAAGGAAGTCTGTGGAGAAAGTTAGTGAGGATGGGTTAGGTACAGAATTGTTTTTTGAGCTATAAGCACTGCTTCTTGCATACCCCATAAGGGACTAGCGTGATTAGGTATGTATGTTCAAAATGGTATAAGTGACAAAATATTTTAGTAGTCAATATTTTTTACTTTGCATTGTGTAAATTATTAAATTAGATTAAGGAGAAGATGTTTGAAATATTGAATAATGAATTTCATGAAATATGAAGAAAAAAAAATTCAATCATGATTGTAATGTTGAATGGCCTAAATACTAACTACATAAAATATATGAAAGGTTCGATTGGTGGTTTGAATTAAGAATACAGTAGGAAGAACAGTTTAAAAAGATAACAAAACTAGTTTTATGTATTCACACCGCTAGCCTTGTAAGTATATAGAACCGTGCTCAGGGTGTTAACTGGCGAACCCAATGGGAAAAGACCAATAAAAAGACCTAGACACAGATGAGAGAGTAACATTAGAATGGACTTGAAAGAGTTAGCTGATAGGCTGTGATGAGGTGAACTAGAACCATCTATGAAACACAATATTCACAAAATGCAAGCGATATTATAATCCCGCAAGCGTGGGCACACTTCTTTCAAACTATACTCTCCTCATCTCAACCCCAATGACAGAATGCAGTTAACCTGATTGAAAAGTAAGAAGTAGCTGTTTCTTTTAGTACTGCTTCCTACTACCCGTTTGGAATACTTCATAAAACGTAGTGAAAAATAAATAAACAATAAAATGTTTAATTTAAATATTAACCATATTAAACTTTTGGTCATTTGATATTTTGAATTAATTAGAATATATATCTAATATGAATAAAGCACTAAAATTGACTCATCTCATTACTATGTAAAATTAATAAATTTACGTTTATGCTTTGAAAATTGTTAATATATTACAATTATGATGTTCTAAGAATTATTATTGAGACTTAATTACTATTTTAATCACACCACAGTTCTCAAATATATATTAATAAATAAGTGTTCAGTATCTGGATTAAGTTTAGTTTCTGAGCACCAATCAGGCCAACATATTAAAAATTAAATGTATAAATTGACCAACAAAACCCCTTTAAAGAAAGTATGCTATTTAAATAAAATAGCTTTTAACAGCCGTTTAAAGTTAAATAACAAATTCGTCTTGGATTACATTTTCTTTTGCTTACGCCGGAAAATATGTATATTGATAAAACTGCCATAACCAAAATGTTAACTCAATATAATTTGTGTGTGTGTGTGTGCGCGCGCGCGCGTTACGCTAAGCAAATAATATAGACATAGAATATATGTATATATATATGTATATATATTATAATGTTTTCATACTGCAATAAATATTTTATTTTTTAAGGATATTTAAATGAAACTTGAAAAATAATTTATCTATATTTTATGACATCAGACCTGTATCAATAAAATCCAATCGTCATACGCCCGACTTCAAAAATCCAATAGGAACTAAAAGTAAAAAAAAAGTATTTGCTCATGGGCTTTATTGTCCCCTGCTGAACTATGACCTTTATGTTCCAAACAAAAGAAAATAAAGTGGGTGACCTGTTTTATGTGCTTCCCCCCTGTCATTTTGGATTGTCTCTTGAGTAAGTGAACAGTTTGAGGACGTAAAGACATACGTAACTTCTTACAAGTCTTTTAGAGAGCTCTTAACATTTACATAAGTATGAGTAAATCAAAGGAGGGAAATGGCTATGTTTATTAACGCTTGGAGATTTCAACGACTTTATATTGGAAACATAAGTCAATCTTATGGACGTGTACACTCAATTTAATTTGCGTATGGACCTTTTAATAACTAGATATAATAATTTTCTGAACATACTGCAATATATTTAATTGATATGGGACTGAATATAATCTCTGAAGTAACTCCAACTCTATGGTGGAGGGCCACAAATCAGCTATACCGACCAAGCCTGATGATAGTGCCACCATTTGCAGAAAAAGCCATCATGTGGTCAATACAGAATATATCTATAGTTAATCTAGGATTTATAGAACCGAGCTTCTACTTATTTATTAATGTAGCTCTTCATTTGTCCTCACAAGGCTGAGTTTGACACCATTCCAAATACATTGTTCAACAAATAAATTTTGGAAGCACCAGGTATTGAACCTAGAACTTATGGGTCTCTAGATAGGAGTTTTGATCACTATATAATATACATATATATAGGTATATATATATATATATATTTGACGTTACTTATTTCTTTTTCAAAATACTTTTAAATGAAAAATAAACCATCGAAAAGGATCATTTTGAATGATTCAATTTTCATGAAAAAAAAATTGTTCTCAAGTGTAATATTTTATTGATCAAGCTGAGACTTATAAACTACAATTAAATTTTAGCACGTCAACTTATAAATTTAATCAAAGGCTGCCTGGCCTGTCCAGACGTGACCACGAGTAATGAACCTGGATAACAATTTGGGTTTAAATCCAATCCAAGTTCCCACGTGGTCCCAGTTAACTCGTTGAAATGATTAAATAGTGCAATTAATGAGGAAATTAATTCTGTAAATTATTAACATATTCTCACTGTTCAATTTGCTTTCATTTTTCATTAATGATCATTAAAAATGAAAAAGAGTAGACCTCCTTTCCACTTTTAATGAACGCATGGAACTACTATGAAATCTTATGAATTAAGTATTTTGACATCACTGGGTACTCATGTTTAATGATCATTAAAAATGATAAATTGAAAATCACTTGTTTGAATTCACCCTAAGAGCCCATTTCAGAGCGATGTATTTGCTGGTTTGCATGACCAACTTACGTAATCTATATAGCCTAGTAAATACATAGCAGGAACAAGGGACTTGATTTATTTTATAAAGTAAGGATGTAAGAGTAAGACCTGCGTCTAACTTTTTTTAACTTTATTTTTTATAATTTGTGAATATATGCTAAGATTGACTATTTTTGACACAGCTTAGAAAATATAATAACGCAGAGATTTAACTTTCTATAAAAGGAGTTCATACTTTAAATTCTTTAATACCAATTTACTATAAACATATTTATGATCCAAAGCTTAATTATTGAGTGATTTGTTATCTACTTAGAGGCTGTAACGCTAAAATATCGCCCCTTGTTACTAGGGCTATCTCTGGACGGAACACTGAACTCTATAGAGTGGTGGAGCCAAGAGTTGTTTAGGTCACTCCCATCTGTTACCCCGCTCCAGCTGACTCACAAGACATGCCCACACCAGTCATCAATAAAAAAAGCAAGCCCAAAACAAAGGGAGTTTAATTAATTAATTATGTACTTTTCAATAAGCCAGATAATTATTATTTTATAATGTGTTTTACAAACCAAAGATAACGTGAAACTGTACTACCATTAGCTTATATAAGGAATTTATGCTAAGTATGGGGGAGAAAAAAAATTAAAGATCGATACCCACTTCAGTGGTTGAATGGTCTAAGGCATCACTCACGTGTTAGATTGATCTGCTGCTAACGGAAAAATAGGGGTTCAAATTCCAGTTGTGTCTATTGAGGATGGATTCCTCTCAATTTTCTCCCACTCTCCTTCCACCCGGATGTGTGTAGACTACCTCTAAGATTCTTCCTTTCTCATCTCTACCACATTAGAGTAACTATCATCTATGCCTATAGAGGACGGGGAGATCGAGGTTCGAATCTCGGTCTGCTGAACTAGGGGTGGTTTTTCCTAAATGGTTTTCCACTCCCCCTCCACGCAAATGCGGGCTCACTTCCTCTAATTCAACCTTCCTAATTCTTAATCCATTAGAGTAATTAGTACTTAAAGCGTATAACCCGAACGGGTAGTAAGACGCGGTGCTAAATAATAATAATAATCTATGCGTATAACCTGAACAGGTAGTGAGAAGCGGTGATAAAAAAATAAATAAGGGATTCAACTAACCATAATTAAAAATATTATACCTATTAAATCCCTAATCTTATTAAGCCCAGGTACAAAAAGAGAATGATATGTTCAAATAATCGTTCATACTTTGCGTGTACAAACCTTACCAATTTTTTAGTCTACACACAATATTTAGCCATGCTATAGATTTTATTTTTGTAAGAATCTGAGCATGCCATGTATCTGTTATTAGAACTAACTAGCTTGTGTGTCCGTTTTCTCACGAGGAATCTTAAAGAATCTTTATTTTTAATTATAATATAAAATTAACCAAAGGTAAAAGTATCAAAAAGCTTGTATAATTTTAAATATTAATCCTTTATTGATTTAAATGATGTGACTAAACGTGAAAAGTAGGTAGGCTGACTAAAACATTAGGGGAAAATAGAAATTTACTGTAATCCAAAAATATCTGCATACAAGCGATCATAATAGAATTATTACGGTGCAATATATATTATTACTAGACAAAATTTGTAAACATAACATAAAAGTTAAAAACATCCTAAATAAAATAATGGCCTTTTATTAGATACATATTGGTCCCTGTAACTACCAGCCATATTTCTATTTTCTAATTAACTAAGCAGTTTTCTTCTAATTGCTTATGAAATCTTATACGCCTTATATTTTTGAACTTATTTTCAGTATTTTATGATAATCTGGAGTGTTCTTTATATCTACTTGTAAGTCTATCATTATTCTAACGAACAAAAAGTTTTTTTTTACCTATATGGTTAGAAATTTAAATCCCTTCACTCCCAATCCCAAACAAATTCTCTGACCCTTGTTTTGGAATTAAAAAAATTTCAGACGTTTCTGGTTATTTGGTTTTGTCCCTATACCTGTAAGTAAATATTTCACTCTTATACCACAAGGTAAATGTTATATTATCTTAGCTTTGACATTTTTGAAGATGACGTCCAACTTCCCATTTTCCTATCTTATATTTTTAAATTTAGTTTGTTTTTATAATATTTTAGGTGTATCTTATAACAGGCTGACCAATTTAAATCTTTAACCACGATGAAAAGTATTTTTTAATATGTATTTTAGAAATCCCCTCCAAATATTTTGCAAACCCCAAATTAGAAAATATAAATATTTACTAACTATTTGAGTAGTTGGCACTACATTCCTGACAATTCTCTTTATCATCGCAGCTAAAGGCTTGGTTTTCTGTTCACACGCTCCTTCATACTTTCCAGAGTTCCATTTTAAAATTTAAAATTATCAGAGTTTATGGTACGGTACAGTTATCTTTCTGTTGAATGTTGTTATATACCACACTGGTAAGTAGTTGTTTCAATTAGTTTTGAAAATGTGGAATACACCCTCCCCCATTTCGATGACTACAACTTTTAAATTTAAGATTTTAGAACTTATTTGAATATTTAGAGTAGTACTTCTACATGTTTGCCAAATTTTGTTGTTCTACCTCATCTAAAGTGATTTGTATATTTAAAGCCCCTAAACTAGAATTTCACGGATAAATATTTTGACTTCCCGCATAAAAACCTTTCTCTCATAGGGTAAAAAAGATCAAAAAAAAAGTATAGTTTATCAATTTGTTTTAAAAATAAGTTTAAAGAGGGCAAGTAAAACTGGCAAAAGTTGTAAAACAGTTTAAAAGGGTAAACATTTCAGAGAGGGCATTTAACCAAAAAGTAAAAAGGGGAAAAGAGAGGTTTATTTTAGTGTAAGAAAATTAAAAAATGGTAAAAAGTGTAAAAGGGACAGAAAGAGTAAAAAGGGTAAAAAGTATATTTAATCAAATATATTAAAGATTTATATCCCTTTTATCACATTCAGGCTTACCTTTTTCCTGCCGTTTACGATTTTTCACTAAATGTGATTTTTGACCTTTTAGTCCTTTTTAACATTTTTACACTTTTGTAATCTTTTGGCATTTTTACACTTTTTGCCTTTATGGCACTTTTACCCCTCTTTACGCGTTTGTTCTTTTTGCGTTAACATTTATGCCCTTTTGGGACATTTTTCCTATTTTCTCCTTTTTGCCCATTTAATCATTTTTGCCCTATTGGTACTTTTACTCTTTTATTGCTTTTACCCCTCTGGTCCTATTTACTTTTTTAGCGATTTTTGACCTTTTTGTCTTTTTTTAAATCCTTTTTGAGCATTTGTCCATTTTATCTTATTGCCTCTTTTTACATCTTTAGCTTTTAAAACCTATTTGATAATATTTAATTTATACCTTTTTTGCCCTTTTAGCACTTTTACCGTTTATATCCCTTTTATCGCTTTCACCCCCTTTAACCTAATTACCTTTTAATATTATTTTGAATTTTTCGACTTTTCTTTTTTTTCCTTATAGCCCTTTTAATTCTTTTCTATTAAAGGGTTACCTTTCTACTTACCCTTTTCATCCTTTTTGATTAGATTAACCTTTTTCCCTTTTCGCTCTTATTACACCTTTTTACATAAAGTTTTTCAGTGTTTCAATAACTAGATCAACATCCAAATCCTTAAATATATCGAAGCACCAACATATCCAGGTGGTCCTGAATAATTGTAGTTTATTCTTGACCTGAATCAGTTTACAAAAAGGTTATTCACAAGCGGTACTTGTGACACGAGTCACGTTAAAGCCATTGGCAACCTTGATAAATTGAGAAAATCCATCTTCCACAAAAATGGTCTGAAACCAGTCCTGAAAGTTCAAGGATGTTAGAATGTATACTAAAATACACATATATATATATTAAAAATAACTCATTTTTCCTTTTAATTCCTTAAAACAAAGAACAAAACTTAATAAAATGGAAATCAGCTATGTCAATGTCGAATTTAAACATATTATCTTCGGTTGTAACTTTCTTTTTTAATCGCTCGACAATACCTTGAAATAAGGAATTGACACATTTACATGAATCTCATTTTTCTTTATTTCTGAAAAGTATTTTTTTCCCTAGCTGTCGACTTAACATCAAAATACTGATCTTTGTTTAACTGATAGGAATTTTAATTAATTTCCTCAAATGTCTTTAAAGTTTTTCTGTAAGTCTCATCGAAGAAAGTATAATCAAACGCTGTGCTCTACAAATGTTCATAGCAATCTAGAGATTCAATAGAGAATGTTAAGATTCTTTGATGATCCTGAACAGTGGTGAAGGAACCTTATTTGTGTAGTGGGTTGAGGGGGACTTAACTTCTCACCCTTTCCCCGAATAATGTTTGAGAATTGGATGTCCTTGAAAGCTATTTGGAGTGATCCTCCTCACAGTTTTTTAATATAAAATTGTTTTTATTAATAGTCTTCTCCAGATTTTTTTTGAAATTTGAATGTTTCTATAAGCTATATGGAGTTGTCCTCCTTCAGCAATTTTTTTAAAATTAGATGCCCTTAGAAACTATTTTGTGTAGTTCTCATATTGAATTTAAAAAATTCGGATTCTTTTAAAATATATTTAATGTTGTCCTCCCCTAGAAATATTTGTAGTTAGGATGCCCCTTGAAATAATCTAGAGTAATCTTGACCTTATTTTTTTCGAAAACTAGATGCCTTTAGGAGATTTTAAAGCTGTCTTCTCTAGGAGTTATTTTTAAAGAATATTTTATATATTTAGATGCTATTTGGAATTATACTCACCTTGACATACTTTTAGAAGCTATTTGGAGTCGTTATTGCCTGATTTAAAAATATTGCATCTATAATTTATTTGCACCCACCCCAGAAAATATTCAAATTCGATACCTCTAAAAACTATTTAGAGTGGTCCTCTACCTGGAACATAAAAAAAATAAAAATTTAAAACCCTTTTAAGCTATTTGTTGTTTGATGTATGTTTTTCAGCTTCAATTTCGAGAATATCACAATGTGTGAAATACATCTAATTTATTCCAGAATAGACAATAACTTCCCCTACACCCCATTACCCGTTTTCACTATTACAAATTTGGAGTGGTCCTTACCTACATTTTCGGAAATGATACTCTTTTAAAAGCTGTTTAAAAGTAGTCATCTCTCAAATATATTTTAAAATTTGTATTCTGCTAGAAAATATTTGAAGAATTTCTCCTTCTGAAAATTTTTAAAATGTTGATGCCTCTCAAGTCTAGAAATTAATTTAAAAAGTCTTCACACAGTATTTTTTTAAAATTTAGACTTTCTAAAAGCTATTTGAAGGGGTCTTCCCCCCAAAAGTTTTTAAATTTGGTTGTTTCTAGAAGTTATTTAGATGGCCCCTCACCTGAATTTTTCTTGAACATGAGACGCCTTTAAAATCTATTAGAAGTGGTATTCACTTGACAATATTTTGAAAATTGGATCTGCTTGGAAGCTATTTGAAATGTCTCTCTTCTGGATTTTTTTTAAGTAGATGCCTCTAGCAGATGTTTTAAGTAATTTTCTACTGGCCAATTTAAAAAAAAAATTAAAGGCTTTCAAAAATTATTAGTAGTGCTTATCTCAAGAATATTCTTCAAATTATAACAATCTATAACTTATTTGGATTGGCCCTCGCCTTGATATTTTATTTATTTAGATGGCCCTAGAAGCTATTTAAAGTGTACTTCAAATAATTTTTTTGGGAAATTTAATGCATCTAGAAATAATTTGGTGCTATATTTAAGACAATCTTCTAGCTTAATATTCGATATTGTCGGTGGATTTGAAATGTATCCAGGAAAGCGTAAATGTTTTCTAGGAGGCTAATTCATCCTAGGGCCAGTGCCCCTTTCCCCTTGGTTCCACCGACACTAACTCTGAGTATGTTCATAATAATATATTTCCATTTAGCTTTTATTTATGGAAGCTATTTAGAGTAGTCCACTCCCGGATTTTTTTTTATAATTCCCTAGCTTTATATTTTATTTGGATTGATCAAATCAGAAGCCTCTAGAAGTTATTTACAGCTATTTTTTAATTGTAATAAGAATTATATGCATCCTTCTCACACTAAGTAATTATTTCTCACATTTGTGTGTGTATGTGCCTGTCTCATTCAACACAATATTTGAAGTAACAAAAGGGGGTCCTAGTTGGGTACTTCTGTAAACACGCCTATGGAAAAAAAATGAAAGTTTTAAAATGTCTTGGTAGTTGTAAAAGTGTGACTAAACTAGCCAAGAAGTTTGTAGTTGGAAAAGCCAGAGTGACTGGAAAAAAAAAATATTCTAAAATGTAATTGTTTAGTTCCTAAACATTGATTGAATCTCTCAATAGTCGTCAAACATTGAAAGAGTAATTGTTTGCCAAGCTTGATGGGGCACTTTTTTTTTGTGGCTAACTCAAGAAAGAGGGAAAGGAATGCAAAAAAAGGTCCCGCTGATCTGATTATCAGGAGTTTAGGACCACCAGAGTTTTAATCTATTTGGTTGAAGTCAATCAAATTGTATTTAGGTTTGGCATATGATTTTTATGTTAGTTAGATTAGGTTTAAATGAGTTCACTTACACAAAATAAATGAATTGAAATCTTTTTCTATAAATAAAATATAAATAAATAAAAATTAAACACAGAATTCCTTCGAAAATTATAATAAACCGATATATTTTTTTAAATATTTAGTGAAGAGCCAAGCGTTTTGTTTAACTTCCTCCAAAAAATTCTTATTGATAAAGTATTTTCTTATTATTTTGTCCTTCAAACCTTAGTACAGTTTTTATTCATACAGTATTAATATTGGACATATTCTAGTATAAGCTACGTAAATATATTTTAATATGTTTGGCCAATTATTTACATTAAAATTCAATATTTTCTGATCCTTAAAAAAATAAAACATTATATAGAGTAGTTATGCTAACAATTGAAACCTAATAATATAAAAAAGTATGTCTCTGTAAATGTGCTGAATGAAAGAACCTAAAATTATTTATATTAAAAAATGTATATATATCTTCTTATTTATTATGTAAAGCAATTCCAATATAGACACGGTGTGTGTTTATTCAATTCCAATATAGCTATATTGAACTAAATATTTAAGTCCTTTATAGAAAATTTTTAAATTTTCAAAATTTATCATAAGTAAACGAGATTTAAATTAATTTATTTTAGGAAAGTCAGCATACATTATTATCTATGGTGTAAGATATACCAACTAAAAAAAAATCGATAAGATCATTTTGAAAAAACAAAATAAAAACATTTAATATTAATTTCTCAGCAAACTAAGCCCTATCTTTAAATGATCACTTTTTTTTAAAGAAAAACAATTAAATTGAATATTTATCAAGCTAAAAACTACCCTGATTCTCATTTGAAACCAATTCATGTTTGCCATTTTTAAAAGATTGCAGTGTTAGTTGTCGTTTCAAACAATTCTGATATCCTTTTTAAACACAATCGTTGTATCACATTTTTGAAATATATCAAATTTAAAAAAAAATAGTTTTCTGTAAGCCAGCCTTAATTTGGGGGCTAAAGACAAAATAAAAAATTGAATAAAATCCATCAAACCATTGCAGCTCTATCCCTTAATGTGGACAGACAAACAGACAGAAAGAATTGGCTTGGTTTATTAGGCTTTGTTTAAGTTATATTTAAGTGTTTCCACTGCCTATAATCCCAATAAATTAATTAATATGATTGCAAATTGGATAACCTAGCAAATTAGTGGATGTAGAGAAACAATGCAACGTAGGTCCTGAGTTACAGTATAGGCCTCAGGATAGAAAGTAAGGACAATTGAATAAATAAATACAAAAATATATCTTTTTCCACTGGTTTCATACTCTCATATTCACTATGACCACCATCTCAACTCATCGGGACATGTAAATAACCTCCATGGAAAGAATGTACTATTAGCGCACTCGGGAATCCCCTGCAGAACGGTACATTAGTACTGGCTAATCTTTCCGCAAACTAGGCTAAGAGGGATGCATCCCAGACACGAATAAATAAATATAAGTTAAAATAAAGCGGAATAAGTTTAAAAAAAATATATGGTTCATAAATCCTTCCATACTATATTTATCATGAAGTTGCTCGATGAATACATAGTTACGTATATATTATCTACCCAAAATCTAACGAGTGAATAAAACGTGATTGTATTTTAAAATAAGTGTGCCCTGTTAAAACAAAGATGTTATATATGATTCGCACTTCCTTAAAAGTATCTAAATATTTTCCTTGATGTAAAGAAACACCAAAACTAAAATAGGTTCATGATACATGGGATGTCAAGCAATATAATGTGTATTGATTAACTAAGTGTTATTGGCAAAATTTGGAACTAAAAAGTTAAACTAAACGCGGGTCATACTTGTAACGACTGTCCAACCACAGGTTTTTGAAGCTTGATTTTTTAAATTAATTTTTAATAGAAATGCATTTCTCAATACAATATACATTTTCTTAAGTGTTGAATGCTATCGATTGTCTTCAAAAAAGAGATCACCAGGCCTTTCACGATTTTATTACGTTATCTAAGATCACTTGAAGTTTCAAGTGTGTACCAAAATAACAATAATCCAATTTCCGTAGTAAGATCCTTATTTGATATCTAGAAAATTTATTGAATACTCAGAGTTTTATAAATCAATTTATATGACTTGCAACTGTCATATTCATAGCTTTTATCAATACCTATCAAATTAAAACTATTAAAATAATAAGGTACCCATTTTAGTTAAAGGAGCGAGAAGCTATGTGTGGTTCCCCGTTGCCCAGTGCCCCCATTGCACGTCGATATTCAGAGTGGCCATTTAGATAATCTGTAAATTAGAGTGATCTCCAAATAAACTTCAAGAATCCCTAGGCCAAAATGGACAAAATTTTGCAAATACGACATTGTTTAATTTACTCAAAATTAATCTATAACAATTGATTGAGCATTTGAATATTTGAGTTTGACTTTGTATATCATTTTGATCTATATCGTGTTTAGTTATATTTATTTGATAATTGGTCCTTAAAAAATGCATCGTGTGACACTTTAAGGTTTTTAACGGCAATAAAGTTTAAATACACTGGTATTAGTTGAGTCTCATTTTGTAACTTAGACATTTCTACCAAATTTACGCAGACATAAAAACGTGTTGAATCATATAAAAACTATTAATATAATACTTACCTAATACACTTTTTCACCAAACGCTTCTCATGTAACCCTTAAAGTTTTTAGCGTCTCTATCCAACATTTTAGTAGTTTGTATATTTACCTTTCTAAAAGATAGCATTCAATTATTAGAAGTAAACAATTTGCCCAGGAGCTAAATAGAAGGTAAATGTTGGATCAACTATTCAAATATGTGTTAGATCTCAGTCGAGAAAGGTACTGTACGTCCTAATTTAATGTTGACATGTTAATAAACACCTCCAAAGTTGAGAATATTCAAACTATTGGCATACACATGGTGAAATGGTTTAAAGTCAATTATAAATTTTCTTTTAAACGGAGGGATGAAGCAACACGCGTGATTATAGTTTATTTTTTTACTGTTTTAATGGGAATGGACACCCAAATGGGACCTATTTCCAGTTTTTTCATACTTGTTTGCAAAATAATCACGGTGTATTTACTTTAAGCAAGGGGTACTCAACCTGGTGTACGCGAGGACCTCTTATAGGGTACGTACAATTTAATATAGGTCATATATATATATATATATAATTATTTTGAATGCTATTTGTTTTAAGGTGACCTGGTGGTCTAGGGGTAAGGTGTCAGACTTCTATGCTGGCGGCCGGGGTTCGATCCTCGGTCCCGGCAAAGATTTATCTGATTAACAAACCCTTCCTTCACCTCTGACAAGACATCTTGTGAATGTGAGGAATGCCAGGCCTCCACCGTGGTTCGGATTCCACGTTAAACTGTAGGTCCTTCATTTCATCTCACAATCACCCTACCATTACACATTAGCGTAAGTGCGTATAACCCGAACGGGTAGTAAGACGTGGTGCTAATAATAATAATAATAATATTTGTTTTAGAAGCGTAATATAAAATATTGTGTGGATTGCATTATGCATCTGCAACTTTGGGAGTAAAAAGTTGAAGATAAATTTGGGTGTACGCTAAAAAAAGAGGTAGAAACTAATACTCTACCGTTATTACCTTTAAAATTAAATTTTCACTTAATTTTGTATTGTAATTATAACATTTATAATAAAATATTCTATATTCTTATATATAGATTGATAAGCCCGTTTCCGGTAATAGAAATTATGAGGAAATGACAACAGATTTTGACAAAACGAGAACTCATTTTAATGGTTAGGAGTCCAGGATGTCGGAGGAAAATTGTAGTTCTCAACGAAAACCCAATTTTCACAGAAATATATAAGTTCTTCATTCTTTGTTTAGTCACCATGGAAACTATTATTTGGTGCATGGCTGTAAATTTCTAATAAAATATATATTTTTGGCTAAAACATAATAACTCAATCTTTATCTGTTGGTCCGAAAACCACAATTTTATCTTTGTATACTGGTAATAGCACATCTAAATTGAGATGCCTAAACTGGGGAAATACTTTTTATCTGAATGTTGCTATCTTTAATTCGCATTTAAATCAATAAAATTGATCATAAGTCTATGTATTTATAATATGTATGTTTTAATCGTGTCTTTAACTTATCTTACGAATATTTAACCAAAAAACAATTATTTATTAATAAAGCTTAGATTTAAATTATTTATTAATAAATATTTATTTCTACCTATTGTCCAGAGGATAAATATAGGCCTACACTTAAGGCATCATGGGTGTACCATTTAAGAAAAAGGATTTGTATTCAATTTAAGATCTATGCCAAACTTTTAGAAAAGATACAGATACAATAGCATGTAATTAAGACACCAAATTTGGTATCTCTTCCAAAATGCAAAATAATCACCAATAATATAATTATATTATGTGTGTAGTTTAAGCAGAATGTAAATACCTTTCGTTTACACTGTACGGTGGCAAGTTTTCTTTAATTATATCATTATGGTATAGCTTATAACTTAGGGCCATAGTATAATCCATCAATGTAAACAGAGTGTACATTTTACTTGGCACAGCATTTTCTAGAATTTGATAAATCTTTGCTGATTGGTTGGCTCTTTGATGCTTCAAATAGTTCATCATTAGAAGCCTTTGAAATTAATATTACACTTTTTTCGTGCATAGTAGTAATCTTACTGAACCCCTAGAAAATTAATTCTTCACTGTAAAATATAAATTACTCCCACTTTCCCAGTTGTTTCAATAACGATTATACTTAAACAATGAAGTCCAATGTTCTAGCTCAAGAAAGGACATATTTATAAAACGTGTACAACCTAGGACCACTGTATATCTCTACCTATAGCTTGTGAAACGGTTTTGTTTTTTTGTTTGCTTTAAATATATCTACATTTGTCAAATTTATTTTTATCCAGACATGTACAGTACGTTAAAAATAGTTATATCAATCAATTAATAAATGTGTATGAATTTATACACATATATAGGCCCTACTATTAATATATAATATATATTTAAGAATATCACCTACATATACACCTATATATGCATCTACAGTAGCTTCTTTGGTGCTGACTGACAGCTCACAGCTAACTTCTGACAGTCAATATTTAGGTATATACCTAAATTTTGATTGTCAGAAGTGACAGCTGCAGAACACATGTTTTTTGAAGATCATATGGTTCGGCGTAGGTATACATAACTTGTTCAGGTAACATTTCAAAGCCATCAGCTGTCAGCTATGAGCTGTCAGTCAGCACCAAAGAAGTCATACTGTACCTATATATATTGATCGAAACTTATGCTCTATTTTTTAAATCTACCTCCCAACTAAGATTCCACTATATTATACCCTCTTCACCTATTTGAAGAGTTCTATCCTCACAGCGAGTTATTTATTATGTAATGGAGCAGTTATAAGGCTTCAGAGCTACCATAAAACCATTCTCCCTAATCTTAAAAAATCCTTTTGTGACACTAACAAACATGAATTTGTTAGTTTTATAACTATAACTATAACTATTCATTTTATTTTTATATCAATGAAAATTATCTCAAAATATCGATGAAGATAAGATAATTACATATTTAAATGAGTCTCTTTTTAAAATTAGAAAAATTAAATTCTAGGAAGTTATTATTTTATGGGTAAATGTTGATAATTTTCGCCTCTATTTTGTAGTCAATCATATTTTAAAATAACAATCCACTTCTTAAACAACACGAGATTTCTGAATATGTCTCACGCGTCTCAGATCTGCGGTAGGTAGCACCCTTACATATTCAACCACATGGATCCTACACATAGCCGGAAATCATGTTACATCAATGTATATATTCTCCTTGGACACCTCTAGGGGACAAAGGATTAATCTCACAACCTCACTACATATTTGTAATTACTCTCTTGGGAAATAACCCAATCTTCTAGACTATGACAGTTATTATACTCCGAACCATGAACTCGATATTTCTAAAAGTGTGTAACAAACTGGGTACAGAAAATGATATAAAGGGGAATAAATCATATGTATGTTTCACAGCCTTATCATACGTTCCACTAACTAATCACATACCTTTTTTTGTTTGTCTACACATTAATTTCATTTTTAAAATAACAAAAAAACATTAATATGTACTAAAAGGGTTTAAAAGTTTGCATATGACTCAAATAAAGTTTAGTTTGTTTGCCTTTTATTTTTTAATATAATTATACTTGATTTAAAAAAATTCAGCTGTTTACCCTATCAAATTTATCTTGGTAAATCTGTATGTATCTATACATGAATGTTAGAAACAATTTTATCAATCAGCTTCTTACGTTTTGTGCAGTTGTTATAAATTTGGGAGATAATATAAAATCCTAATTTTCCTTAAATAAATTACAAACAAGAGTATAATATAATTTAAATCACTTTATCACTTTAAATTAGTACACATTAACTTAGATATTATTGAAAAAAAGGATTGACTGCACTTTTGAATTTAAAAATAAATACATAGATTTTTGCGTGTTTGATACTCTTATATTATAAATAGCCTACTATTATACCACTGTCCCATAATTATCTTATCTTTCTTTGATGTATAAATCGTTTGCTTTTTAAATCCACAAATTATATCAGCACATCGTGTTAGAAACTAATCCAACATAAGTCAAAATAAAAACTAAAACAAACTCAATAAAAACTCAAGAAATTGAATATTGGGATAGCAGAATTATTATGGACAGAAATAGTGAACTCGACTGCTGAGGGCAGGGAGATCGAGGTTCGAATCTCGGTCGGGTGAACTGGGGGCGGTTTTTCCTAAATGTTTTTCCACTCTCCCTCCACGCAAAGGCGGGTTCACTTCCACTAATTCAGCCTTCCCAATTCCTAATCCATTAGAGTAATTAGTACTTAAAGCGTATAACCCGAACGGGTAATAAGACGTGGTGATAAATATTATTATTATTATTATTATTATTATTATTATTATGAGAGAAATAATTGCCTTACCTGGTTCCCCTATGGTATATCTTATAAGTTAATATCATAGGGTAATACATCAAGGCTGGACTTATTCTTTTTTATGTTTCAGGGTAAGCGCTGTGTAGCTTAGAATTTTAAATTTAGTTAACAATTAGGCGCTCATTTTCTTTGTGCTATTATCACGTGTACTCTGATTTTGTGATATATGAAAACAAATTTTTGTTTCTACTCAAATAAAAATCAAGACTTCTTTGCAAGTCCTGAAGAACAAAATATAAATGTGTTTTCCATGAATTCTGAACATAGGTTTTAATTGATTATTACTATCATCATAAATGTCAGTATTAACATGCACTATTTGAAATAAACTATTATTTTAGAACATGTCTTACAGACTAACTTAATTCTAGAACAAAATCCTCAGCACCCAAGCCATCAAATACTCATCTCGAAATGGTAGCCCCTTAATAAACAATAGGATTCTATCGATAAAGTTTGGGGATCGAATTAAGGAACCTTCCAAAAATAAGCAGAAGAGCTATTGACAAAGATTACCATATTTTTATTTTATTTATTTGAGGTATCTAGCGTGCACTTGTTTAACCAATTGATTGATTGATATCAGTACATGAGAATTTCTATAAGCGAGAGCAAAAGGACCTACCAATTTTGCCGGGAATGGTATTTTCACATACCGTCTGTAATGGACTACACTCATTTAGCCCGTACATGCAAAGAAAACGATAAATCGCCATACATACAATATAAAGGAAAATTAAAATAAATTTCACTTTATTAACTCACTGTGTAATTATTCCATACTGGGTCTCTTGAATACTGCCCGACTAGACGTCCGAAAAGAACTAGCGGACGCGGCTGGGCCGGCACGTTGATACTGAAAGTCCGCTCTGTGATTCCTTGAACTGCAGCCAACTGAAGTTTTGTCCTGGGCTATTATATTATGTTCGTAAAAAAAACCTTACCCTCCACTTCCTAGACGTCAGATCCAGTTAGTACGTAATCCAGCGCCTCTCGTACTATTTTAGTAGGCAATTTCAACAACTCATCTCACGAGCATCCAGGAGGCTTCAGTTCAACGTAACCACCAAGATGTGGTCAAGATGATTGTTTCGTCAGTCTCAGCACCTCGGCGCAGATAATGTAATATCTGTTAAAATTATATTGTTTGTTTGTACAGACTTGTACTTTTTGATCTTCTTCAGATGAGAAGTTTCAATGTAGGTTAAGTGTAATAGTTACTCTTTGGCAGAATCTGTTTATTTTAAACAGAATGTAGTCCTTATTACCATACTTGTTTATTGTTTAACTATGTCCATTTGACTAGTATTAAATATTTGGGGGACAGCTTGATGCGCTGTTCTATGTGACCATGTCACTGATGCCTTTAGTTTGGGAAAAAAGGGGAGGTTGGGTTAATCCATGGCGTTGCTGTATGACCTAATTGGGTCTTTGGCTGTTATCGGACTTCGGTTTTATATTATTGTTGTACCTTAGTACGGTGCTCAGCTCGTGGGTATGCTTATATCCAAAAAGATGGCCCACGTGTTATTATGTTTAGATTTATCTAGCTCCCTTCAGGTGCTGCTTGGCTCTTTACTGTCTAGAAGTATTTCCATTGTTGTAGTCTGTCTCCAGAATATTGTTGAGTATTAATTATACTATTGTATGATCAGGCACTACTAATTATGAATAGGCTGCTATAGTTTTCTGATGGCCTATATTCCTGATATCTCTCTTTTTACTTTATGTAAACCAATAATTCCAGCACTTGGAACATTCCTTATGTATCATATTATTCTTTTCGGAGTCAAATAACGCTAGCTAGCTCAGTTATCAACTATCACTATAACTCCTTAAATAAGGACTTCCTAGTTTTAGATATTGTTCAACTTCATTATTTGTCCATGCTTATCAGATTTGAGACTAACAACAGTAAGGCTGGAGTAGAGTTGTGTATTGTTGCTTAACCTTCACTTAATTTGATTCTTCTGATTAGAGTTACTGTAGCTATCTGTATATCATACTTTCATTCTAGAAAATGTGCATGTTCTTCTTTAAGGAGTTGTAGCGTGCTAAAGACCAATTAGCACATCCACTCAAAAATACCTTATTTATGATCATCACTATAAATCCAAGAACTAATAAATTCAAATAATTTGTGGCAGATATAAGCTCACGGTGAAATTGGGTTACTGGAAACGGCTAAGCTCAAGCAAAGATTGCCCCAGCTGACTGTCAACACTTCCTGGAGGAAGTTCTCTACACACACCTTGATCGCTTGCTAGACTCGACTGATCTTATGCCCCACCCCGGGACGCAGTGTGTGATGGCCAAACCAAGTTCGCCTAGAGTATCTCAGATTGTTCTGGAAGGACACCTCCCTACCCTTTTGTTGTTATCCTTCCCTAATACGTCAGTGCATCTTGTATATAATCCATCGCCCCTCACATCTTAATTGTATTCTATTCTAATTACTCATCGAACGAGCATCCAAGAGGACTTCAAACATTAGTTGACGTACCAGTGGTGGTCACGATGTTTGACGTGTCGGTCTCGCCTCCACGACGCAGATAATGTAATATCTGAGGCTATTTGATTTAATATCTAATATTTTTGACATGGTCTTTGTAAACTCTTTTTCTAATTCAATAAGACATAGTTTTGAATATCAAAGTTTTTGAACGGTTTTTCTAAGTCCATATGACATAGTCTTAAATATTTGGTTAATTACCCAATTCCCTATACTGTGTGGCCATGTTTAAGATGGTTTTACCTTTTATGTTGGAAAAAAGGGGAGATCAGGTAATCTATAGCTTTGTTCCATGACCTAGTCGGGTCTTTGACTAATACCAGTCTCTAATATATATATATTGTTGTAACTTTGTACGATGTTCAACTCGAGGGTATGCTACTAGTCCAGAGTAGTGGCCCGCATTGTATTGTTTATTTTGTCCACCCCCCTTCAGGCCTCTCTTGAATTAGTGAATGTTTAAATGTTTGCAATTGTTATAGTCTGTCTCCAGACTTATGTTAGAATTTAAATATAATGTTTAATGACCTGGCAGTACTAATGAGGAATAGATCAGCCATAGTATATTTACAGACTGGATTCCTGGCAGCTTGCCTTTAACTATCAGTTAACTTATAGTTCCAGTACTAGGAACTTAACCTTTGTATCTTATAACTCATTATGGAGTTAACTAATGCTAGCTAGCCCGTTTAACTGCATACGTTGTAACTCCTTAAACTAAGACATACTAGATTTAGGTATAGTTTAGCAATTGTTCTTTACTATGCTTATCAGGCTAGAGTCTAGTAGCCGTAAGGCTAGTGTAGTGTTATGTATTGTCGTTTAACCTCAAATCTATTGTCTCATACAATTTAAATTGCCATTGTGTTCAAACAGACGTACCTTCGTTCTAGAATGTGTGTTTTTGTTCTTCTTTAGCAAGCTAAACCAAATTAAGACCCAGCCATACTTGTCTTGGTCACAAGTCGAGTTAAGGTGCTTCACACATAACGCTCCTGTTTGGGATAGCAGTCTTAGGTTACTCTAAAAAATCCCAACAATAATCAATGGCATTTTTGTTTTGTTTATTATCACGTCTTACAACTTGTAATATTTCAGTCTTGTTTTCACTTTACTGTATATATCTCTCGTATGTTTTATCTAACCTTTCCTTAGTGTATTTTACCCGCCTCGGTGGCGTAGTTGGCTAACGCGCTTGTCGTGTAGAGCTCGACTGCTGAGGACGGTGATATCGAGGTTCGAATCTCGGTCGGGTAAACTGGGGGTGGTTTTTCCTAAATGGTTTTCCACTCTTCCTCCACGCAAATGCGGGTTCACTTCCTCCAATTCAACCTTCCTAATCCATTAGCGTAATTAGTACTTAAAGCGTATAACCCGAACGGGTAGTAAGACGTGGTGCTAAATATTATATTATTAGTGTATCTTCATATATATAGCTTTATGACTCATTCAACTTCCTTCTTTGTATACCCTTGTTACTGTATTCATCACTTCTATCTAATAGGAGAAGCGGCGATACATAGTCATACGTTTTTCAATCTTCAACCCAAACATTGTTGCCTTGGTTGTATGTCAATTTAAGTCGCCTCACACCAAACACGTCAATCTTGGTAACAATGTTCCTTGTTACTTTATTAACGCCTAACATTAAGCAGTGGAAAGATTAAACTGTTATCGTGTTTGTGAATAGGTTATAATTCTCTTTGTTTTGATACCAATAAACTTATTTAACTTGTATTTCACTCTTATGTTTTTTTTGCTTTAACACTTCCATTTAAATTTAATTGTAGTCGTCGCTTCTACTGCCAAAAAGAAGCGATGCTGCACTTCCAGGGTTTTTTTACGTACCACAATCGACATATGACCGACGGCTTTACTTTCCATCCGAAGAACGTTGGGCTATGAATTTTTATCGCTAAAGATAAATCCATCAACCTCCACTGGGTTTGAACCCACAAACGTCGGATTCCGATTCTATCACTTTACTCCAAGAAGTTTACTATACATTACGTTTTTTCTATTAGCAGGCTTAATGCGAGACTTATTATTTGATTAATTGGAGAGTATTTTATTATTTAGCACTGAATCTTACTACCCGTTCGGGTTGTACGCTAATCGAAGGGCAGAATTTGAAGGAAATGCTCACGCAATGTTGTGGAGAGAGGATGGGAAATCCACCAATGATAAATCACACCTGAAAATAATCAACCCCCTTGAAAATTGGCTAAAATATGAACCTAAATATTTCCGTCAACAGCAATCAAGTATATCGTAAGTCTTATGATGTATATGGTCTTCGTAACCTTAAAACCAACAGTGTGAATTTCTTAATTTATGTTAATAGGGGCCTAGGTCATTAGCTGTGCTAAGCAAAGGTTGCTTTTGGTGGTTCAGTTACGTTGTTGAAAAAAGAACGAAGGGAAAATAACTAGCAAAAACGTCAGAAGCAAAGCACAAGGGCGTGGATAAAATGTGGTATGAAATCATGGCATTACGTTACAGAGGAAAGAGAGAGAGAGAGAGAAAGAGTGTGTGGGTGGGTGGTTGGGCGGGGGAGAAGGTATGAGGGGGGGGATGTACTATTCCGCCCTGCATGAACATGACTAGATAATACGAATGGCAAAGCAAAGCAATTTTAGAAACATGACTTCTCGTAAACCGATTGCGAAATCAAACGGTGGCGATTGGAGGAAGAACTGCTCTAACGCCGGACCAATTTCTAACTCTTCTGCTTGGTCATGAATGTATTCAAAGCTATAGATTGTTAAGGTGGGAATGTACAGGACGTGAGACAGGGTAAGTGTTTTTGTAGGGTTTTTTTTATATCAAAACTGGTTTTGGCTGAAATAAATGAAATTGTTGCTGAAGTACAAACACCGAGTTTAATTTTTTTCCCATTATGATATCAACAGTTGTTGAATATCTGTCATGAGAATTGTAGCATTAGATGAAAAACGTTTTAAATGAAGAAAAAAAGTTTTCATCAAATTCCAGGACACCCTTGACAGATATACAAGAATAGTTTAGGCCAAACATGTGAAGTTAATTAAAGTCTACTTAAGCCAAATTTGATTTTTTTTTTGATAAAATGTTTTGATATAAAAACTGCGATAGTCTGCCCTTAGCTCACGTCCTCTACACAACCATATTAAGATGGTCTGGAAGAGAACGCGAGAAAAGGTAAATATTCTTTTGTAATTTTCTTTTATAGCAAATATTTTTTTGGAAAAATTAAATAAAATAATCATTCGGTAGTAAATAACAAATATTCCAGAATTGTTTAAAGAGATATGCGTAGAAAATCCAACTAAAATACCATGTGGCTAATTAATAGATATTCTATTTATTTTGGTTTAGCTATAAATACAGTAAAAGTACCTAAATTATGTCGCGTTCATTTCCATCTCACCTTAACGAGTTGTACTCCCTAAAAGTGTAACCATTAAGAGGTTAAGATATGTTTCTGATAGCTATTAAATAGCCGATGATATTATAGATGAATATAATACTTTGTCTCAAATGATAAAATTTTCTTTGCGTATGTCGACAGATTTGTCGGCTAAATATTCCTGGTTTTCTACTAGCAGTGTAGGATATATAACCACCTTCTGAGATTGGGACACCATGTAGGTGTTGTTACATTCCACATATAAGATGATAATGATTATTATGTGGTGACTGTAGAAGTATTAAACCTAATTTAAGTCCAGCCAACCAGACAATGGCAAAAATAAGAATAATTTGCGTTCGGGAAAAATACCTCTAGTACCACCGGGAGTAGAACCCCTGACCTCTAGATTAGTAACCAAGATGGCTGAAAACTATACCAGGAGACCAGACAAACTATGAGTGATGTATGACTTCACTGCGAGATCAATCTTGCTTAGAAAAGTTATATTTTTTAAATTTATTTGAGGTATTTAATGTGAACTTTATGAACTAAATGACTATATAAGCAAACGAAAATTTCTATGAGAGATAGCGAAAGGGCCTACCAATTTGGTTGGGAAAGGTATTCTCACATACCTTGCAAGGATCTTTTACATGTCACAATCGACATGGGACCAACGGATTTACTTTCCTTCCAAAGGAAGTTGTGCTACGGATTTTCATCTGTCAAGTAAGATACGACGGTCATGGCTGGCTTTGAACGCACGAACACCGGGTCCTGAGGTGAGCACTTTTTTCCAAGACCACTGAGAGAGAATTGTCGTGTTAAGTCTAAGGTTTTGGAATCGATCCTCATATCCAGATTTCAATTTTTGGTAATTTATAATGCATTTAAAATGCACACTTGTGAGAGGAGACTTATCGTTACAAATGATTGTTTCCATAGTTCGAATACATTTTGAAATACCGTCGAGATTTATTATATGGTAGTCTGATCTTGATTCGGAAGGATGAATTTAGATTTCCAGTTGATTGTAATTAGGTAAAGACAAAATCATATATGTGTGTATATATATGTAAGCTATATGTTAAACTAACCCACTAGAAGTTTAAAGTTATATTTATGTATACAGAATTTTGGAAAATACTACATTAATATACCATCTTATTTTAAGTTGGTCCATGATAATATTTTTTCATTTTTTTTTAAATACCCATGAATATTTTGATCTTGAATCTCGTATTCTTATAATTAGCCATTTTTATGGAAATTAATAAATTATAGTGCTATCATTTATAAATTTACTTTATAGAGTAAGTACATTATTTCCTGCGCAAGCTATTATAACTATATATATATTTAAGGCTGTGGCATCTTACCTTATATTCTATCCATAGTTAATACATCAAATTAATAGCACCTTTGGTCATGTGGAAAAAATATCAAAACCGTTTCCTTTTGTACAATAGTAATGAAGATATTGGGGCTCATAGAAATCAGGTGTGAATAAGGAAATTACCTAAATTGTTTTTTCAATCCTACTCGACACAAATAATGATATATGTCCTCCATATTCTACCTTACTCATTCCTACATTACTATTGTAAATATGCAAATGGCCTGGATAGTTAGATGCATATAACCTAGGAAATAAATACAACAACTAATTAAAAGGTATAAATACAACCGATATTTATTGCTTACACTTACATTTTAAAACTTTAATTAGCTATAATAAACGTTTTTAAGAGTTCATTATGATCTGTCAAACATGTTATGAAAAATATAAAACATTGGCTATCCCGCTTTCTTTGATTTGTATTTTAATTGAAACGACCAAACAAATATTAATATGGGATTGAAGGCATGACCTCATTGCTGAAAGGGCAGTATTAATGTTTGTGTAAAAAGCCACAACGTATTTGTAGCAGCATACGATTGTGGTTTTTTTAGGACAGTGGTGGCTTGTAGTCAGTAAATTACTCCTAAAAATTGAATTTATATAAAATACTAAAACATAAATACTATCCTAGTACAACAAATATAATAATTTTTAAATAGTTAATATTTGAAATATTTAATTGTTATTATTCTAGTAGTAGTAATAATAGTACCTTATATTATTTTTATACAGGATGTCCCAAATAAAACGGTCACAAACGCACATTATTTCAATGATTGGTTTCGAAATGTGCGCCACCATCCGCTATGAACTAAATGTACTGCTTTGGTAAAAAAAAAAAAAATGTAATTGCACTCCAATCTGTAAAAAAAAAAGCTATCTCTGATATAAAAGAAGTCAGTTTCCAAGCAATTTCTTCAGCCTAGTCCAATCATAATGATAATAGTGACAAGATATTTCATATTGTTGCTCAGTACGGAATGGAAGTAAAGTTTTTGCGAGTTTCTTCGCTGCCAAATAAAACATCTGATTCTATTGTGGAACTGTGCATAAACAAATTGAAAACATATGGATTGGATGCAAACAAATGTATTGTATTTTGTGGGGATAACTGCAATACTAATTTTGGTGGGCTTGAATGTCGAGGAACTAACAATGTGCTCTTAAATTGAAAGCTGCGTTAAGTCATACCATGGAGGGTGTTGGATGCCCTGCACATTTGGTACATAAGACAACGTGTCCTGCTGCAGATTCTTTATAAACAGCTGTTAAAATCATTGTCATAAAAATATTTTAACATTTTAATATATACACATCCCACAATTTACATTTAGTCTACTAAATGCTCTGAGTATCAAGATATTGGCCATTGAAGCGGGTGACAAAATGATTATTGAGGTTTTGAAAACACTTAAAGAAACAGAAAATATAATAAAAGAACGATTTGGAGCCAAATCTCTCTCTACCAGTGTAAAAAAATAATTAAACGCAGAGGATGTTTCACCGGAATGAGCTGAGTCCTTTCTTACAGAAGTACGAACATTTTATAAAACTGGTCATGATGATCTGGTGAGCTGGATGAATGGAATTCAGAAAATATATGTTTTCATGGATGATTCTCAATAGTCCACAAATATGGCAACAACTTGAAGACACATGTGTTGTTTTAAACAACAAAAAACGTTACAGTTAATGACACTGAACTTTTCACACCGTGGACAATTATTAGTGTATTTAAAGAAAACGTACTGGAGGGAAACCAAAAAGTGTGGAGTGAAAGGCACAACAACAAAGGGGCACTATTAGATGAAGACATGTGAAATACAAGTATCAATACGCCAAACTACTGATAATATGTCAGTAACTTTTCAGTATACCAGCATCATGTGCGTATGTGGAACTAATATTTTCATTGGCGACTATACAGTGGACAAAAATAAAGAAACCGAATGGAACTAAACACAGTGTGGGAATTCTGCAGAACTTATTCAATGAAAATAAGAATTGTTCTGAATGTTATTTTTTGTATTAAATGACCAAAACTTCTTAAAAGTTGCACGAAGTTCAGAGAAGTATTAACTGAATTCTACCAGATCTTTAAAGCGTTGCCCAAACTTCTTTAATTATTTTGTTTTTTTTCAAAACAATGTGGGGTCGAAGTCTATCAGTCTTCGCGTGATGAGCTAATGGGTGTGGCTATTTTTTTATAATAGGTAATTTTGAAGGTTTTATATACTGAATTTAATCAATTTAAAACGATTTGTGTGACTTCAATAAACACATATCTTCATACAGTGCAACCCTAATCGGGAAGGATATTGGGGATGGAAGTGAGAGATGGACACACACTACGCCCTTCTGTCTTTGAGATTGTATTATTAAATTAATGTATTAATCACAACTTGTGAATGTGTGGAATGCCAGGTCTCCACCGTGGTTCGGACTCCGCGTTAAACTGTAGGTCGTCCATTTCAATTCAAAACCACCCTACCATTACACATTAGCGTAAGTACGGGTAGTAACACGCGATGATAATAATAATAATAATAATAATAATAATAATAAATTAATCTTTTTAAAAATAATCTAGTTGAAAACTACAATTGATGACATATTATTCAATCAATATAAAAGTGAAATATCTTTTATGTTAAGTTCAATCTCATTTTAATTTTACATGCAGTCCCATTGGACGTGGTGTTTTTCAACTGGTAGGCCATAAAGGGTCAGTAGATGTGCCACTGTGGTTCAGGGGAATATAAAATATCTAAAAAAAATTGAGGAGTAAAAATATTTCTTTAAGAAAACTTGATCAACAATCTATTTTTAAATAACACAATTATCAAAAAGTTATTATTTATAAAAAGCAACACAATTATTAGGATTTTTAGCTACTAAACATTTAATCACAATCTTGATACCCGTTTATTCAATTATGCAATCTCTGCTTGAATAATTAATGGTGTGCCTTGAAAATTTTTGTACATTTTCCAGTGTGCCGTTTGTTTAAAAATATTGAAAAATCATCGCTCTAACGTCTTGAAGTCAATCTTGGGCCTACCGTTGAGTTTAGAAAGCTCCTGTGTCTAGCTGCCATTATTAAATATACTTATAAAACGGGCACACTCGAATTTCGGAATAAATTATACCTGTCAGCCAGTGTACGTGAGTTTAGGAACTACCTGTAATCACATTAAACCCCTAACCTAACATAACATAACATAGCCTAGCCTAACCTCAATTTTCCATTTTGAACAAGGTAATTATAAATTTTATTTTTACTCCACAGTTCGTGTAAGGGTATTACCAGCCTCGGATGAGTTGTTCCGCAATTCCTATGTATCGTATAAAACAGGACTCGATTCAATGGCCAAACTGTCTGAGGCGTCACTCTCGTGTTAGACTGGCCTTTTGATAACGGGAAGATCAGGGTACAAATCCTGGTTGATAATACTCAGTATGTTCCGAAAAAGTGGTATTTGATTTTCAGTCTATTTGTTTGTGCTTCCAACAAGAACCTAAACTATTTTACCGATCGGACTAAAACTTGTTATCTAGTATTTTCATGGGGTTGCACTGAGGTATTTTTGGAATTGGATTTCCAACCCTAAAATTAAGGGTAGTTTACTGAAGGGCAAGAAGAGTAAAAGTCGATTTTCTCAAAATCATCTCTAACAATTTGATTAAATTTCATTTCTAAACATTTCTAAATATTCCAAACAGAATGGCTACTCTCAATATTTTGACAAAATGACTTTAAGGGCTCCGGTCTGATGCGTAAATTATAATTTTTTTTATAATATCTCCTAAGCTATTTGAGATATGAAATTACTTATCGTTACAAATATGTAGGTATATATATAACGCAAATATTTTATTTGAAGCATATTTTTATAAAACCGATAACTTTCAAGATATAGACAAATATTTATATAAATTTTTTTTTACTTTTTGAACACAAAAGGTAAAGTATTGCGACCGTAAAAAAAAATCTAACCTAAAATGTTGATGAATGTGGATGTCTCATGGACCCCCAAACCCTAAAAAGTGGTCTTTGCAATGATGCCTGTCTGTGTGTCTGTTTAAACTTAAAATTAAAAATAGTTTAATAAAGGGCAAAAAGAGAAAAAATAGATTTTCTCAAATAGGCTCTATCGGTTTTGATTAAAATTCTTATTTAGGCGTTAATTAAGATTATAAATAGCGTACAACTCGAACGGGTAGTAATACGCGGTGCTAAATAATAATAATAATATTATAAATAAACTGGCCATTTTCATTTTCCAATGAACATGACTTTAGGGTACTTTACAGAATCAGAAACTTCCGTATCTCCGCAACTATTTGAGATACTAAATAACTTATCATTGCAAAATTGTAGTACTATTAAATATAAAAAAATATTTATATTAAATATATTTTTATTAAACCTAAAGTTTCTGAGATATTGACAAGTATATTAATACAATTTTGTGAGATTTAGTTGTAAAGAAATACTATTTAAGTTTCAACGGAATAATTCTATAATGCTACAGAATAAGAAATGAGCAAGACTCTCAAAAAATTTATGTTCTCTTTCTTTCAACATTTTAGGTTAAATATTTGTACAACAATAATATATATATCATTTTAGATTCAATTGTCAATATCTACAGTTTGTATTCGTCATAATTTATAAATGAGGAATTTAGTAACAATACGATGGTATGAAGATTTGCAGCACCTAATATAATGTCGAAAATTTTAACAGCAAGTTGAAATTTTAATATGAAGTGTTGATCCTTTTGGACCCCATATTGATCTTTTTTTATCGGTCCAAACATACAAAAGAGGACATTAATTCTTTAAAAATAATTTTTTTTTTTTTAACCAGGACTCAAAGAATGTTGTACATAAATATAGGGCTGTTTATTCTTGGGTTTGCTAGTGTATATTATTTTGTTTTACATAATATTTTAAGAGTTTTGAGTAAATATCTCCATTTTCAAACAATAGAGCGAGAAAGTCCGCGTGGAGCTCTGTATAATTTATTTCCTTAATGTTTTACCACTCTCATTCCACGCAAATGCAGGTATATTACCTATAAAAAAAGTATTTCCTTACTCCTATCCCATTAGAAAAATTATCATAAATGCGTATAATCTGAACAGGTAGTAAGACGCAGTGATGAAAAAGAGAAGAAAAAATAAATATATACGCCTCGAGGTGTTTTGTGTTTATAAGTAAAAGTTTGAAACTATACCATTTACGTCAACATATAAAAAAAATGTTTATATATAAAAAGTAAAGGTTTTTTAGCCTAACAGCTAAACAAAGTGTGTAAATTTTCAGAATATGATATCTAGATGGAGTAATCTTACATAAAAGCATAAATAATAGCTTTGGCTATTTGATTCTTAAACTGTGTAAAGGTAAAATCATGGTTTCTCCAGTTTAGTATTTGCATTAAAAAGCACCGAACCTCTTATATTTGCAAGTTTAATTATTACAGAATCCGGTAATACACACAGTGAGAATTATTAATGATTTCTGCATGACAACACAAACAAAAAACCTTTATTATTTTCGGCCAAAATAAACATAATATTGTAGTATTAGATAATTGTAATCTAATAAGTTGTTGAATAGCTTAAGACCAGACACTTTTTAAATGAAATAAAACTTATTCAATTTAAGCAATTTCCCTTAAATATAATATTCAAGAACTATTTATATTATTATGCGAAGAAAGTTAGAACAAATTAGTACACTTTGGCAATATTTTATTTATCCTAGACTAAACATTTATTTTTATCATAAAATCTAAAAAAAAATGGAGCTAAAATTGCGTACTCTAACATTCCATCCTTTTTTTCCCATTTCACAGGGACTAACCAGCATTTATCTTAAGGAAACCATATTTTATTTCATATTCTGGCAATTTTGTACACTGGCAATATGTGTTGCATAGCCTACACTTGTAATAGCTGAAATCAAGATAAAACATTATTTGTTAGCTTACGACAATCAAATCGTAAACAACAAATCTTTACACTGGGCTCACTCTTGTCAATAAATTTATGGAATACAATGTAAGGTCAAGCTTTTCTACAAATTAGACTGGATACAAACCAGGGTTTCACTATTTTCAATAATGTAATGGAGTGCATAAGGTTAAACTTTTCCACAAAAACAACAACATAATCTTAAAGAGATGCTCACTCTGGTCAACATTATGATGAAATGCATTAGGTTAGTCATGTCCGGAAACTATATTCTATGTAAAAATATGATGCACGCATGCGTGAGATTTCTAAAAACTAATTTGACAAACGCAAGAAGAGGTGGTATGTTAACGCTCTGGAGTGTGATTACGCTTTGAGGCTACAAAGTGACTGAGCTCCGGGGCACAATAAAGCCATTTTCGCTACTATTGAGTGTATCCGAGTGCTCAGAGCCGAGAATAATTTGAATACAAAAATTTCAGCCCCTCTCTGCGCCCCCATTAACTATTATGTCCTGTTAATTTTAGTTTTGATTTCTCTACCATTCTTGTTTATTTACTTAATTGATAAACTTATGTATTAAGTTTTGGTTTGAGGGAATGCTTGTGCCTGTTTAGATTTATAAAGTAAAATAGTAATTAAAAGAAAAATTAGATTAACGATGATGTTAGAAAAAGGGTTCCTTTTGGTATAGGAATATGTCAACAAACAGTTTTGAAAATGGCACAAGTTACCACTGGTTTTGTGCAGTGGCTGTTTCGTATACACTATAAATAATTACTTGCTTAACTTCCCTGAGATGCATATGGGCTCTTCTGTACTCGTCACCTCATTTAACGGTGTCACCAACCACTATATTAATCGATGAACAGTAGGCCTATCTATGCGCACGGAAACCTGGACCATCGCAACATTTATTAATCCTCAGCAAATATTTCATACGTTTGTATTTTCAGAAAGTATAACGGAATTTAATTGGTAATTTAGTTGTATTTTTCTTACTTCACAAATATTTACTTCGTCTGATGGATGGGATGCTCCATTTTAAAGCAGTTAGAAATTTAATCTTGCAATATGTTACGAAGATTAGTCTGCCATATACATTTTTATGAACAAAACATGGCCTATCTGTTCATGCCCCCAACTCTCAGCAGCTTACCTATATTTACTTTCTCGCAATATTACAGGTAGAAAAAGTATTGATAGCGTCAGAAAAAATTGAACTCGATATTTTGATGAATTCCGAAAGATGGGTTTTTGAATCTTCGTCTGTCTGTCTGTACCTTGGAGTAGAGCCTAGAATAGGATTAAAAAACTTAAATACACTATCCTGTGGTAAAATGGTACAAGGCCTCTCTCTCACAATATATTGGACTACCAATGAAGGGGAGATAAGGGTTTGAATCCCTTTAGGTGTACTAGTGGTGTTTTTTTTCCTAAATAAATTTCTAATCACTTACGAAAATGAGGGTACACTTTCTCTAAATTCAGTATTCCTTATACCTAAACACATTAGCATAAATAGTACGTATGCATATCGTGTAGTAATACGTGCTATGAAAAAAAGCACACGGTAATATACGTATATAAATTCCTGTTGGTAATAATAAATCGTAAAAACAAAGAGCAAAAGATGAAAGCAAGAAAGATGCAAGGAGGAAGAATGTTTTTGTGTGAAAAGAGACAAGATCGAAACAGATACAAAAATGTGGGACCTCAAATAAGTAGATTAGTTTAAAAACCTTGGGATGGCATAAAGATTATTTTCAAAAAAGAAGAGAAAATAAGAGGAAAGTAATTCCAGACGGCGTAAGAGAAAGGAAGAAACAGTAACTAGTAGATAAATGTAAATTGGAAGCAAGTAGGAAGAGGCAAACTGGGAAAAAGACAAACGAGTAAAGAAACGATTCAATCAGTTTTCGGATCGATGAGGAGACCATCTTGTTGGAGGCAAAATCTGTGGCGGAAGGTCTCAAGAAGGAGTTCGAGGACAAAAGGAGGGGTGGGCTCAGATCTTCGTGACAAAGGGAGGGGGCAGGGCTCAGGGTTTTGTGACAAAGGGAGGGGAGGTTTCCAATCTATGGTAGACCACCATACAACCACCGGCTGAGACGTACTGAAGCTTCAAATTTATAAGCGCCGGATCAAGGGGGTTGATGGGCACATTGCCCCCCCCTCCCTGTTCTACTACAAGAAGAGGCAGGGAAGGGGGCATGGACTTAGAGAATATATGTGCAATTATTTAATTTTGATACTTGATGATGTGTATTACTTTTAAAATATATTAAACCCTCAACGCAATATAAAACCGACAATTTCTTTTTATGTGTCCATTGATACTTAAATCTGAAATATTGCCTTGATCTATCTTAATAAACCCAAATTTTGACAATAGTTTATGCAAGTTCACACAAGTTTTATTTTTAGCACCACGTCTTACTACCCGTTCTGGTTATACGCTAATGTTCTATTTACGCTAATGGTTTTAGGAACGAGGAAGATTATATTTATAGGAAGTGTACCCAAATTTGCGTGGAGGAAGAGTGATAAACAATTTTTGATAAACCCCTCCTAAATACACCCTACCGAGATTTGAGCTTCGTTATTGGCAGTCTAATCTATTACGAGAGTGACGCCTTATTTTATATGGCCACCGAAGTGGGTCAGAAGGTAGTTCGTGAGCTACCGCTATATCTCGGAATAATTTTCCGCAGTTCACAGGGGATAATTTATTTTGAGCTTTCCAAAATAAGAATCGTTAGAGAATATCGCCTCAAGCTCAGAACAAGGGTTGCCTCTTATCTCTGATGCTTGGTTCACACGTACACCAGAAACTTAGAGCAGATTCCGCAACAATTTATATGTTAGTAAAAAATATATGTTGACACATAATACTTTTTTTTAGTTAAATTGATTTTAATTTGTAGTAAGGAAAAATATGAAGCTAGTATTTCAAGAAACGTACTCGGTAGATCAATAATTGATTGATTGATACTCTTCTTTAGTCAACTAAACAATATAAGCTATGAATTTAAGGGATTAATTTATTAAAAGAGAGCTTGTTGGATCAAGAAAAATAATTTAAATAATAAGTGAACTAACCATATGAATTGATGGAAATAACAAATAATTAATTATTCAAAGAGAAGATAAAATTGTTGTCAGGAATTAAATCACTTACAAATACATAGCCATATTCCTAAGAATAATCTCAGAAATTGTTAAAGAGAAAATTGATTTTATAAATAAGTAAATCTGTAACTGAGCAAAATCCTATAAAGTGATAAAAAATATTATGGAGAATTTACTGAAAACTAGAAAATTGTAAATAGTCAATGACTGGATTGAGGAACAAATCTAACTAATTACATAATTTATCACTTTAATACCAACCTAAGAAAAAGTTAACAAGGATTAAGTACACAGTTACAAACAATTAATAGGATTACTAAAAGGTGATTGATGGTAAGTTAGCAATTTGAAAAGTGCTTAGTTTGTGAAACTTTCACATATGAAAATTGCAGACGAGATAATTACACAAGAAACATATTAAAATTGAATTACATATGAAACATTTTAAAATTAAAATATATCTGATAACATAATCCACAAAGTTAAAATGAGTGATTATAGTATTATTTAGAACTTGTTATCTGGGTCAAGAGGTTAGAATGCTTGTGTTAAAGATCGAGATAATTAATTACAAAATTGTTGTAGTAGCAGATGTATCATCCAGCTCAATAAATATAGTTAATATATTTTGGATAATATAAGTTGTTTATATATAATATATTGGATGTTATAAAATAAGTGTAGACGTAAATTGTTACTTTGAAAAATGCTAACTATAATATTACTTGAAAAATTGAATTAAAGAGACGTTCCTTATCTGCTGTTTCGATTCCACTCCTTAAAAGCTTACTACGCCTTTAGGCTGAGTGACGTGACGACATGCTTCTCAAATCTGAGATAAAACCAATGTTAAATATTAAGTATTCAGTTGTACAAATCGAATCTAGAAGAATTAGAGGCGCGACTAAAATTGAGAGAATTAAAGACACTAACCAAAAAAACTTACATAGAAATAATCAGTAGTAGAATTGAATGGTGGAACGAGAAATTTACTAAATTACTGTTTACTATGAACAAAATCAAACTATCAGACCTAGCCTCAACCCCAATATGAGGGTAAGCCTGATAGTTTGAATATTTATATTTTTATTTTGTTTAATTGATTATAGAAGTGTATCAATCAATCAATAACTCAATCGTCTTTCTACCAAGTACGTTCTTTGTAATACTAATTATATAATACTTTGAAACCCAAAATAAAAGCGGCTGATGACTAAAATCAAATTAATTTTCTAGTATACAAACATAAGTTTTGTAAGATTATTTATTATCACGAAGGATGCTATAAAAATATTGTGTGTTGTAGGGAAAAAATCACCATAGAACGTAAATGACAAATACGCTTTTCATTTAAATAACCATTTAAAATCATTTCACAATAGTAGATGGAGTTGCTTGTGTAGAAATGGCTACACAATCATGTCTACACACTCATTTTTATACTCAAATATGTTTATTTATCAAATTTCCCATTCAGATATGTCCATGCAACAACTGTCCTAATTAGACATATCTAAGTATCACATTTACTACTCAGACATGTCTACACACCAAATTTCCTCCTCAGACATGTATATTTACCAAATTTACCACTCAGACATTTATCTAAGTATTAAATTTGCTACTCAGACATATATTTGTACCCAATGTACCACTAAATGAAGTAAATAATTATATAATAATGTATCCTAGCTTTCAATGCAAACGAGTATCATACCTAAATATCGTATTATAGCCTATATAACGTGTACTATCTCTTCAGCAACAAAATTAGATATTTAAGAGAGCGGTCACTTGCATCAAACATTGTTATTCTTCATACAGTGCATCTTAATAGACATCCGTAATATTCACATATTGACTCTTATTGAGAATGGGCGATGATGGTGGAATTTAATAGGAAATGGGGTGACCTGGTGGTCTAGGTGTAAGGTGTCGGACTTCTATGCTGGCGGCCGGGGTTCAATCCTCGGTCCCGGCAAAGATTTATCTGATTACTAAACCCTTCCTTCACCTCTGACAAGATATCTTGTGAATGTGAGGAATGCCAGGCCTCCACCGTGGTTCGGATTCCACGTTAAACTGTAGGTCCTCCATTTCATCTCACAATCACCCTACCACTACACATTAGCGTAAGTGCGTATAACCTGAATGGGTAGTAAGACGCGGTGCTAATAATAATAATAGGAAATGTACCAAAATTAATGTGTAGAGACAGTGGGAAATAACTTAGGGAAAACCGCCCTCAATAAATTGGGAATGGATTTGAAACAGACTCTTCTCTTCATAAAACCAAACCACAGGAGGTTAATGATTTAGACCTCGTGGCTACCGATGCAAAATATAGTTTTGTATGCACATTGATAAACGTGCTGTTTTAGAAAACTTTGGCGGGGAAATACGTTGGCGTTGTGTTGATTTGGTTCATATTTTCACTATTAACTTACTTTGTTTGTACTGCTCTTGTAATTTCATAGATTTTTTTTTTGCGAAAGAAAAATAAAGTAAACCCTTTCTGTAAAATTAAAATAGAAAAATAAATCCACAAGTAGTTTTATAAGTACAAACAAATGTGGGGTAAAATAAGAAAATATAGTGTAAATTAAAACTCCATATTTTAATTTAAGACTTGTGGACTATCAACCCAAATTTAACACCATTTTATCAATAAAAGATTTCAAAGCTCTCAAAGCGATAACATACTTTGATTTGAACCCTTATTTTTTAAAGGTGTCAACTACTCCTCTTAAATATTTAATTGGAAAAGGAAATGTGAGTAAAAATTTTTTAATTAAGAATAACCGAGTTTATTTGGACCACTTTTTAAGTTTTGTTTTGTATTTTTACTTCGGCGCCACCAATTTCGGGATATATTATGTTCATTAAATAATATATGCTTAATATAACACGTTTTGATATTATTTAAGTTTTAATAATAAAGGTATACATTATAATTCCTTATCAGATTTATTTTAATATCATTAAATATCAATATAGTTAATTTTACTTGAAAGTGCAGTATAACTTAAGCCAGTTAAAAATTATAGCATCCTAATAATTACCTAATATATGTACACACAATTAATGATTAATTGAAACGAAATAATAATTATGAGTAGAATTTATAAATATTTAAATCATAAATTAAAATATATTCTATAGCTTGTAGAATATTATTATAAACCTTGGATATCTATGCCATAAAAACCGTAAATTATGGTAGAAATATGCTTTGAAAATATATAATAATGTCTTAAAAGTTAAAATATAGAATGAAACTAATTTAGTTATGCATACATTGTCTAAAAAACCGTTTTAAATGAGTGACTACAATTTTTTGGAGCTAATTTAATCTGTTTGAAATGTATGTTACATAGAGGAAACAATATTAAAATTAATTTTGCAAAAACATCTAAGCATTAATATTTATTCTAAGCTTTTATAATATTTAGTATATTTATTACTAGTGAATAAAATAAATTCAAAATAAAACCTATTGCCTTTAAATATGATTTAAATTTGCTCTAAAACAAAATATATCCCTAAACATTCGGTAACAAACAAAATAAAAGTAGATATTTATAGTTAGAGTAGCTGTTCACATATACTGTACACTGTATATTTATTTTAATTTTATGAATATTTTATTTAAATGTGGCAATAACACTAATTATAAAATATTCCAACATAACATAATCCAAAATTATAAGCGCATTCTTACTACTGGCTGCATTAACCCCTCCAGAATCAAAGGTGGGTGCGTTATTTAATAGCTTGCGATCTTAATTTATCTTAGCCCTTCACCTCTGACAAAACGTGTATTAATCACAACTTGTGAATGTATGGAATGCCAGGCCTCCACAGTGGTTCGGATCCCACGTTAAACTGTGGGTCCTCCATTTAATCTCACAATCAATCTACCATTACACATTAGCGTAGGTACATTTAATCCGAACGGGTAGTAAGACGAGGTGCTAGTAATAATAATTGATCCTAGCTGATGATTTCAACATATCCATCACAGACTTTGCCTTAAACCATGAGTGAAGAATGACTCTGATCACGGGACGACTGCTGGATAGCTTGGTGGTAAGAACATTGGAGTGCTAAGTCAAATATTCCTGGTCCTATTCCTGAGTTCATATGGCATTATTAAATTTAAATAATATTTTATTTAGATGCGGCTATGACCATGCCTACAAATAAAATAGTTTGGGTGTATTTTAATACATTTAGCTTATATATTACTTAGAAATAATTTGAAGTTCATAATAAAAATATGGCGTTAGTTGGATACGTGAGAAAAAGCCACTGTTTTTTTCAGTTTTTATGACAAAACCATTCTTTTTTGCTAAGAAAAATAAAAAAAATCTTCAGTAAAAACATAGAGTTTAATTTTCTTCAAAAAGCGATACCATTTATTTAATATCTGTCATGATCATGCTACTTAAAAAACTTTTTAAATCAAGGTAAAAAGTTCTCATTAAATTCTTGAAAACCCTTGACAGATATTCAAGAAATTTTGTGGTCACCATGTGAAGAAAATTAAATTATATATTCGTACTGGAGCAATATTTTATTTATTTTGACCAGAATATGTTTTGACATAAAAAAGGCAAAAAAACACTGACATTTTCTCGCGTCCCCTTACATCCTACCTGAACATAAACACCCATGATCTTGTAGTAACATATTTGTTCGTATATCTACCCATCTGGGCTGTACACATTTTAATCACGCCAGTGGAGTAAAGTTGGGGAATGAATTATTTAGTTACACCAAAGTTTATCCACTTTATCTAGATCATGAGCCCCTAATGTTAATGCTAATTGGCTGCGGCCCACCACTCTTCCCCGCCACACGAGGGAAAATTAAAAACTCCCCACACATTTCTAGTACTATACGTAACCCATTTAATTTTGATAAAAGAATTAACAATTAGAGATTGTATTATTTTTAAAGCTTGTTTTAGTTAGTCTAAATAATAATATTTAATATGAATTCTACTCTCACATAGTGTGATGTTTGGTGCTGTATTTTGTTTATCCATTAGCCAAAATATGAGCAAAAGCTAAGAAAGCCTTGTTTTAATACCGCGTGTTACTACCTGTTCATATTATACGCACATATGATAGTAACTTTAATGGACTAGGGATAAGGAAGGATGCATATTCGAGGCAATCTTCCCGCATTTGTATGGAAGGAGAATGGGGAAACATTTCGGAAAAAATCACCCTCAGTAGACCGGATTAGGATTCGAACACCAATTTCCCCGTTTTCAGCCGGCCAGTCTAACGGGAAAAGAATGACTTAGACCATTCAGCCACTGAAGCGAGTCACTGAGAATTCTGTCTCGCACAGATAAGTGTAAGCAAAATGGCGTTAGGTACTTTATAACACTTTTAGAAATATCAGAGTTGACTGAATCAAAGTGACATTTAAATTCCTACAAGAGTGTCGAAGGAAATAGCATTTACAATGTTGAATCACAAGACAATTAATTAAGTTGGTCTTCTTAAGATAGTTATTGGACACCCATAGGACCTTCCATGGACCTCAGATTGGAAACATCTGATTTAGAGGAAATATACCCACATTTGCCTGGATGTATAGGTGGAAGACATTTAGGAAAAATCATTTAAAGTACACCCTGCTGGTATTAGAACTCCTATCTCTACAAGCACGGAAAACTTAGACTTGATACGACACGTGATCACAGTTATTGATTTCATATTCATATTTTATTCAATAATCACCTTTTAAATAGTAAAAATAATAATAATACAAAATTAATTAGTCAGTAAGTACATAGAAGCTCAAATGCTACTTAGCTTTTACATTGTATGGCTTGGTAATATTTAAAACACACCTTAAGTCATTTTTGCTCCAGACCAGTTTGCTTCCCGCGATACTAGATTGCAGCCTGGTTACGGTTTGGGGCTGTTTAAAGATAATTGAAAGCGGAAGACTTAGCGTAATACGTACTTAAATAATTTAGAGGCTTCTGTGGCTTGGTTTCTGTGATCGTTAACAAACATAAAGAGGTATGCAAGCGGCTATCAATATCGAAACTACACTATTCTGACGAATAAAATAGTTTTATTTTGTGTATGATAAATTCCTTAACGGAGCAGAATAATATTAAAAAAATATCCTGGTTTGGTGTACTGAGAGTATTATTTCATAAATGTTTTCACACTCGCTTCACATACATGTAGGTACAATTTCCCTAAAATTTAACCTAGTCATCCCTATCCCATAAGTGTAATTAAATTTGTTTAGGGGACAAGTGATAAGACACGATAGAGGACAAGAGCCACTGAAAATACTTTCTTAATATTTACGTTGTTGATAAAATAAAGGTAAAAATTAATTTTGATATTTCTATGTTTCGGGAGCAAGCTAGTATACAATCTGACAATAGGTACTAAAAGTCATGTTATAGAAATATGTTTTTCGGTCTAGTTTATTGAGCCAAAGGCTTGTTAGCAACTATTTCAATATAAAAATCTAACTGCCCCTAAAAGTTTTCCCATTACTCACAGTCCCTCGTGTCTGGTTCATATTAAATTTAAACTTTCAGAAGTTACTCTTTCACACAGCTATCTGACACAGCTATTTACAAAATAAATTTACTGGTGAGGTATTCTGGTAGTCAATTACGGAATGCGTCTTAAACTAAGTAATTTATGAAATTAAATTCTACTAGCCTCAAATATAATGTTACCCGCATTGGTGGACGATAGGGATACATGTCTGGTTTATTTATGAGGGTATATCTATCAACGGTGAGATTAGGGTAAAAATCCTGGACAGATGCAATGAAGGGGAAATTTTTCTAAATGGTTTCCCGCAATGGCTCCCCTTAAATGTGAATACACTTACCTGTAGACTAAATACAAATGACACCTTCATCATTCCTCTCCCAGTGGTGTAAATAAACGACAATAGCTTGGATGGCTAGTAAGACACGTGACGTATCAAAGTTTTATTTTTATTTTAATATAATTTGAGAATAATAAACATTTTTACCCGCCTCGGTGGCGTAGTTGGCTAACGCGCTTGTCTTGTTGAGCTCGACCGCTGAGGACGGGGAGATCAAGGTTCGAATCTCGGTCGGGTGAACTGGGAGTGGTTTTTCCTAAATTGATTTCCACTCTCCCTCCACGCAAATGCGGGTTCATTTCCTCTAATTCAACCTTCCCAATTCCTAATCCGTTAGAGTAATTAGTACTTAAAGCGTATAACCCGAACGGGTAGTAAGACGCGGTGCTAAATATTATTATTATTATTATTATTAAACATTTCCTCGAACTAAATGTAACTATGTAAATATATCAAAATTGGTTAAAGTTGAAATTTTTCCCAAAACTGTTTGTTTACTTGATATTTCAGAGCGAGCGAGCGCAATTTAAGAATTTGCGTGAGTTATATTCCATGTTTTATTTTATATATTTTTAGTTGTTCAAAACAGGAAGTAGTGCGAGTTGTGTTCATGGATCTTTCAAGCTATTATGATTAATTTTTTTCAAGTTTCATATTTCCCCCGTAAAGATGGCATTGTCTATAAAGTCCAGAACAAATATCAGTTATCATCGACTCAATTTGTAGGTTGCGTCCACACTCATGGATACACCATCGTGGATTTCTTAACTTTCTGTTTTTTTATCATAAATATATCATGCTCTATAGCATCTATTCAAAATGTCAGCACTCCAGAACTCGATTTTTAAATTGCATCCACAATCTTTAATTGTTTAAGTTTCGTTTTCTTTTCATAAGGATAACATGGCTAATAGTGTACAAACCAGATTTAAGCTCTCTTTAGTTTTATAAATTGTGAGAAAATGCTCTTTTATGAGAGAAAGTCACTGCATGTATTTTATATAATAATTAGAAAGGTAGATAAGTCTACTAGTAAAAACGATTTATGAAAATTTATAAAAATTTGTTTGGGTTAGTCAAATGTTCAAATTATAAAATGTTAAGGATGTATGTCTATCAATAAGAACAATTCCAACAATATTCAAATATTATTGATATGTTATAAACCTTTTCGTTGCCCTCGGTGGTCTTGGGGTAAACTTCTCAACTCAGGACCCTATGTTGGTGGTTTCAAGACTACCCAAGATTGACGGATTTTTCTTGGGCGATAAAATTACGTAGCACAACTTCCTTTGGAGGTAAAGTAAAGCCGTTAGTCCTATGTAGATTGTGGTATGTAAAAGAACCCTGGATGTTGTGTTAAAATACCGTTCAGAAAGAATTGGTAGGCCTTAAAATAATTTCACTGTTTAAGGTAACGGGGGACTACCATACTTCATGAACTCTCCTAGAATATGAGATTCCTACCAGATGGTGCAGGCAGCACCAACCAGCCGAAAGGCTTGGTGAACACCCATAAATAGAAATCACATCAAACCAATTTTCAGGTTGTTGACTTAACCAAAACTAGATAGACCTTCTCAATTAAAAAGTATGCTTTTTGGTTTACCGCGTCGGATATCTACATATTTTCATTTTTCAGATAGGTTTGAGAAACTCCAAGCCTATAGGACATATTTCCTAATTTACGCGGAGAGTGCGAAACCTTTTAAGAAATACCCCTCTCAGTGCATTCAATCAAGATTCAATCCCCGACATCCTACCATCAGCAAACCAGATAAAACCTATGTGAGTAAAACAAAAAATCCATCATATTTTACTATCTATCAGGGCTATAATATGCACTTTAACTACTCTAAGGAGTCATGTGTGAGTAAAATGATTAATGAAGACATTTTCAGGATAATAGTTTAAAAAGGAATACTACTGAAGATGTTAAATAAAAAATACGTACTGGCTGTCCAAATCTTCAGATATGAGGGACTGCTACAATCTATAATAGAAGGTAAGATAAGCAAAGAAGGTCCTCGACTACGCTTCATTGAAAATATATTTGAAGATGTTGGCTGCAAGACCTACCAAGAACTAAAGAGGAAACCATAAAGAATATCAGACTGGATAACTACTGCAAAACAATCTTTGGATCGGTCCCTATAAATATATACAACGAGGTATGGATTAGGAAAAGTAGAATTTAGAGGAAACGCACCAGAATCTTTGTGATTTGAAAATAAATTAGATAAATACACTCTCACTACACACGATAGCGACTCAAACCTCAACCTCTAAATCTCAAGTGAACTACATTGAACATTATCTCGGATGGTTATTAAATTACTACTACTGGGAAACAGTGTTTTCGTTCTTTGTTTTTGTGTGGTCAATATTCCCTTAAATTGTAGAAACATTTTGCAACGCTGGTTCATCTATGTTGCCAGTATCACCACTTTCGTACATAACTGAAAGCTAGGAGATTAGGCAACATTTAACTGAGATAGAGCAAAGATAAACTTTAATCCATGATACCTGCAGTTCACTAAAAGATGATATTCAGTGTAAAAAAGACTATTTTAACGCCCTAATCTACTTATCTATGTGGGTAAAAGTATGTATGGAATCAGCACTAAGGTAATCGTAGATATCAACTTGATAAACTTGCGATGACTCTAATGAATTGAGAGTCCATCCCAAACTCGTGGTGGGGGAATGAAAGACGGAGAGGAAAAGGACGCAGAACGAGAAACCTCTTGTGGCATCAAGTTTGACCAAGAGAGAGAACAATCGACCAAAATAGATGAGAAGGGTAACGGACTAGAAACTCCAACTTTATATAGCCGTCCTAGATCCCGGAGATTTTGGATAAAAAAGAAGACCGCAAAGAAATCCAAAGGGACTACAGTCCTCTTTAAGTGTGTGCTTTTTTTCCCCCTTACTGAATAAAAAATACTTGTTCGTTTGATCACTCTTTGTGGTTTACCTGTTGAGGACATTTGTTTCTAGCTTGATGTATTTCAAATTAGTTGACATATTTAGTGACACACGTTGAAGTTTTAACACAAATAAATACTCCTGGGGAAGCTTGAATTTTGTATTATACCATATGTATTTGGTAGAAAGAACTGTCCAAAGTTCCAAAAATTAATAACGCTAGGCTTGTTTGATTCAAAAATAAAGAACACAGAGGACTAGAAAAGTAGAAAAGTCACAGCATACAAAAATAATCAAGTAAATTGGTCGATCTTTTGGAGCCCTCATTGGTGGACACATGAACTAAATGTCAGATTCACACAGTTTGGCTCACCAAAGGCTGGAAGATAGAGGTTAGAATCCCGGCTTTATGCATTAATTGTTGATTTTTGCAAAATTGTTCATATTCTCTCCCTTTTCGCCAATAGTTCTCAAAGTGTTATTTTTTTTTTATCACGGCACACTCTTAATTAATGTGAGTCTTCGCAGCACACAGAACGTACACGTTGGTAACACATCGTCTACCTCGGTGGTCTTGGGGCAATGTGCTTGCCTCAGTATCCGATGTTCATGGGTTTAAACCCAGCTAGGGTTGATGGATTTTTCTTGAGGGATAAAAATTTGTTGCACAACTTCCTTCGGAAGGGAATAAATCCTTCGATTCTATCTCGATGATGGCATATAGAAGAACCATGGAGGGTGTGTTAAAACACTTTTCCCAGCAAAATTGGTAGGCCCTTTCACCCTCGCTCTTAGAAATTCTAGTTTGCTGATATAAAAGGTTGGTTTAGAAAGCTCATAGTAAATACCTCAAGTGAATGGCAACACATAGGTAGACTTGCGCATGTGCAGAGTGACCTCTTTCAGTTGAACAGAAAATGTGCATGTTCAATTTTCGACCATGAATTGTACTTTTGTGTAAGAAATGACAATATTATCATTAATAACGCAACTCTATGATTGTTACTAAATGCTTTGTAAAATAAATATATTAAAGCGTTCAAACATATCTTTATTGTTTCTGTTTAGAAAATAACATTAAATAAGTCTACTTTTAATTTTATTTATCAACAATAACATAAAGCCAAGAATTTCGTGGCACAACTAAGGAATCTTTCGGAACATTCTTTGAAAACCTATGCTCTACGCAGATGCAGATCTTTTCCTCTAAATTCTACCTTCCTAATGTCTGCTTTAATTAAAAATCTGCACCTCCCAAAAGGGTATTAAGGACTGAAGTATGAAATTAAATACAATTTTTAATTATATATGCATAGATATGCACCTATATATTCCATGTTCTATAAATAATGAAGTTACAAAGTCTAGAAAAATTGAGAAACTATCGTGTTTAATGTAATTGCATTCTTCGCAGGCACTAAACATAATTTAATTATATTATCTCGTACCACCGCACCTTACTACCTGTTAGGGTTATACGCTTATGGACTAACTAACTAATGGTTTTGGAGATGAAGAAGGTTATATTTAAAGGACGTGTACCCGAATTTGCGTGGAGGTAGAGTGGAAAACATTTGTTGGAAAAGAAACCTGGAGTACACCTGACAGAGACACTAACCTCAATCCTCCCATTATTAGAAGTTTAGCCTTTTGTGAGAGAAGTGCCTTAGACTATGCGGCCACAGAAGCATATATTATGTTTATTGAATGTAATTTAGTATTAACAAGGTTCCACATTTGTGATAGAATGGTTTCTCATATCATTCTCGTGTTAGACTGGGTATTATGTTTATTGAATGTAATTTAGTATTAACAAGGTTCTACATTTATGATAGAATGATGATTCTATCATAAATGATGATGATGATGATTATTTAGATAGAATGGTTTCTCATATCATTCTCGTGTTAGACTGGGTATTATGTTTATTGAATGTAATTTAGTATTAACAAGGTTCTACATTTATGATAGAATGGTTTCTCATATCATTCTCGTGTTAGACTGGACTATTTGTGATGGAGAGATTAATGTTCAAATTCCAGTGGGGTGTAATGATAAGGATTTTTCCTAAATCGTTTCCCAATATCTTTCTGCGTAACTAACTGTAAGTGAATTTACTAGAAAATTAAATCCTCAACAACCTTATTTAATCATTGTAATTAATTTATTCTCATAGCCCAAACGGCAATTAAAATTTGGTGAAATAAATACACATCATTACTTTTAAACTTTTCTTTGAGTTTCCATGAAATAATACATAATATTTCAAATATATTACCATTCCATTTTACGTAACGCTGGCTATAATAACTTATGATTATACCAATCACTAAAGGGTCATTTATAAACACGTAAAGCCTTTATACCACCTTTTAAGCCATCCTTCCCCCTACCATGTGTCATCAAGTAGAAATTCATCCTGGCAACCCCCTACACCCTCTCCAACGTGTGTTACGTATCTTTTCTCACTAAGATTGAATGCTATTATTTTATAGGACAGTTTTTGTGATACCAAAAGAGGGATGCAGATTTAAAACTTCTTAAAATCACTTCAAATTCTGAATATAAGTGATTACAGAAAGTATTAGGCCATTATTTTTACTATTTGTGGAAAACTTCACATATGCATAATTATTTGGAAAAATTAATAATCTTTTTAAAATTATTATCAGTCTTACAATGTACAGCCTTGAATATATTAATTTTCAAGTAGTAATATAACAGAAATAATGTCTATGAAAGCTTATAAAAGGAAGCCTTAATGATAAAATTCTCTCTTCCCATGTGCTTGGCATTCGTTTTCCCGGGTAGACAATGACACTTAAGCGCATTCAAACCATCGATAAGCAAAAAGTAAGTGCTTAACTTGCATTTTCAACACCGGAGATATTCGGAAGGTATCTATAAGAATATATGTTTATGTCTATGTTTATTAAAGGTGAAAACACGAACAATCATTTATTTTTCAACATTAGAATTTGAGTATAATATCTTTGTTAGGTAACACTTTAATTTAACCCAGGTGACCTGGTGGTCTAGAGGTAAGGTGTTGGACTTCTGTTCTGGGGGTTCGGGGTTCAATCCTCGGTCCCGGCACAGATTTATCTGATTACCAAACCCTTCCTTCACCTCTGACAAGACATCTTGTGAATGTGGGGAATGCCAGGCCTCCACCGTGGTTCGGATTCCACGTTAAACTGTAGGTCCTCCATTTCATCTCACAATCACCCTACCATTACACATTAGCGTAAGTGCGTATAAACCGAACGGGTAGTAAGACGCGCTGCAAATAATAATAATAATAATTTAACCCACCCCCACGACTGACCACCATGTAGATATTAGAGCGGGCATAATCGAATTGCGGAATAAGATATGCCTGTCAGCCAGTCCACATGAATTGCGGAACAGCCTGTAATCCCATTAAACTCCTAGCCATTAACCTAGACTAACCTAACCTAGCCTAACCTAACCTAATTTAACCTAAAATAATCTAATTTAATCCAACCTAACCTAGCCTAGCCTAAGCATCAAGTTCGATTTAGAACAAAGCCATTATTAATTTAATTTGTAACTCGCATTTCGTTTAAGGGTATATACCGAGCTTGGATGAGTTGTTCCGCAATTCATGTGCACCGATTAGAGGTCACCTTCTCCCGCCACCCCTCACAAAGAATTATGTGGTTTATAACTGGCCCCTAGTAACATTATCGTAAATCTTAAAACTTTATTGGAAAATTCTTAAAACAAGGTCCATGTAGATACAAACACTAATACTTGAAACAATATTTACAAACAAACAGTAGAGGGTCAACAAAGCCAGATATATTACTCCAGTCGTTAGCAACAAATCAAATTACCTTGTCAGATTGCCCTTCACGTTCACAGCTTCTCGCAGCCATGTTTCTCAGAAATCTGGGCGGTAGTTATAAGGCAAATGAGGGAGGGTGGCGTAATTGACTAATGGAAGAGGGTCGGACAGACAGGCCGACAGTTGGAACAAACATAGTTGGTGGCTCTGACGTTTATAGATGTATAAATGCTCTCGTAATTTATTTTGACAATAGTACAGAGCCATTGGGAAGACCGGGTCTATATTTATGCATATCTCATAGCGTTTATTCGAACTGTGCGATGGGTACAGAGTACAGTTCATAATAACCAATATTTTTGAGAAGAGTAGGCTTTTATTCCTTCTTTTTTCTTAACGTTGCTTTTCTCAACATTTATCTTTGTATTTCAAATTTAAATATCTCTTAAATTTTTTCCTTTGATTCGAAGTTAAAAATTTCCTTGATGATCAAGTTATATCGAGTCTATTCGCACGCCATATGAGAGGTGATAACTGACAGATAGACGAAAATATAAAAAACGGCTATAAAAGAAAAACATAATTGGAAAACAAAAAATTGTTTGCTGTGAAAGTTTTGACTGTCGAAATTGACAACAAATCCAAATATGGATTTGCAACTTATATGTATTGGTGAATGAATACATGAGAATAGATCCGGTAGCATTTGCTATCTGTCATCTACCAACATTCCTACCGTGAGCGGATTGTATAAATAAATTGAATACTAAATTCAATAGAACATTATTTTAATAGAGAATAACCGTTGTTCACGTCGTTTAAGATGTCAGTCTCTAAAAAAACATGCCTTGGGTACTCAATCAAAGGCTAAGAATTTTAAGTCAAAAATACTTTAGATGAGCTATTAAAAATTACTACAGAATATTATATTGATCAGACATTATTGAACTGATGTCGTCTGTACAGAGCCTTTTCATCGCTCATCCTACGATAACTTCCGGAGGTGCTTTCAATAAATAAGTTGATCTTATAATACGACTAATAATTTTATCCAAACATTTTAAGTTTATGACTCTAGTCACAAACAAATTAGGTGACCTGACGGTCTAGGGGTAAGATGTCAGACTTCTATGCTGGTGGCCGGGGTTCAATCCTCGGTCCTGGCAAAGATTTATCGGATTACCAAACCCTTCCTTCACCTCTGACAAAACATCTTGTGAATGTGAGGCATGCCAGTCCTCCACCGTGGTTTGGATTCCACGTTAAACTGTAGGTCCTCCATTTAATCCTACAATCACCCTACCATTACACATTGGCGTAAGTTCGTACAACCCGAACGGTTAGTAAGACGCGGTGCTAATAATAATAATAATAATAATAATAATAACAAACAAATAATATTTTTGTGCACAACGTCGTACTACACTTTTGGAACATCCGCCTGAATACATTAATGGTTAAGGAATGTTCTGACACTACGTCACCACTCAGAGACGTTGTTCGGACGCTTGGTGTTCCCCTAAACCTCTGCGAGAGCGCTTTGTCAGCCCGCGGAAAGTATTTCAGTGATAGGTGACGTGAGGACCTAAAAGCATTAAGCGAAATCTGAGTTCTGTTTTATGCCAGGAGGGTGAATTAACACCCCTGACGCTGGTGGTGGAAATCAGTGACGACTACTCTATGTTGTTTGTATGGCAATAAATTATATGTTCTTGATAACTTGTGTTTTATTGAAGAAAGACTTTTATGTTATCTGGAGTGGTATAAAAATAAGGTACGCCCTAATTTTAATAGTAAAAACTTTGTCTGACAGCAATAAAGGTGTTTTTTTATGACTATGAAATAAGTTAACTTTTGCTTCACTAAAATTCGTAGATGTTTCTTACCTAAGGGTAGGCGAGAGAATAAGTGTGAATTGTGTATATTCCGGACGGGTAGTAAGCCCTGTGGGCAATTACACCCCTCCCCACAAAAAAAGCTGTATGAATTTTAGAAAGCCCAAATAGGTAGTAAGCCATAGTGTAAGTCCTCCCCTCCCTAACTGGCCTTATGGTATAATGGTCAAAGCCCCTTCTTCTGACCTAGAAGTTCCAGATTCGATCCTCGGCTGATACCAGAGAATTCTTCTCGAAAGGATAATATTTACCGTGTTAACCAGGGTTTGGTTATTTAGGCTTAAGTTAGGTTAAGAGATTAATTTTCTTCACCCCGTTATATTCACTATCATCATCTCCTCATCGCATAGGGACATGGAAAGAGCTTCCGTGAAGTAGGAGGTACGATTAGTACATTCGGGTGTGCCCTGGGAAACACTAAATTAGTACCAGCTAATCTTTCCGCAAACTGAGCTACAGATTGATGTAGCCCAGACACGCCATTAATTAACCTCTACAACTTGCCAAAAAGGAATGACGTTGGCTTTGTAGGCAAATGAGTTGAGCAATTGATTATTTCAAAGTCAATGGTTTAGTAGAGGTCTCTTTCGAAGTTAATGATTCACTTGAAAAAATAATCCATGCTTACATCAGTGTACTTTAAATATAATATAAATAAACATTAAGGTAATTATCCACACACAACCATTGTCACGTGGACAAAGGCCTGAGTCTCATCAAGTATGGTTTTACAATCGATGGAAAAGTTCAATACACCAATCTCAAATATCAGAGGGTATAATAGGTGTTTTTTTTAAAAATTGTTTTCTAATTTTTCGACAAAAAAGCGTAAGAGCATTTTCTATAAATTTTGTTTATTTAGTGTAAGGTATTTGAATAGATCAGATAGAGCCAAGGCCACGTCGATTATAGTTTGTTCCCGGGCCACAGACTAAAAATACACCAGACTACACACAGCCTCTAGGTTAAAATGGCTACGCTCATCAGGAAAGCTTGAGTCCTTGAAGCCTGTGGATTGCTGCGTGCAGTCCTAAGTGGCATCATCTCTATAAAACCAGCATTTTTAAAATACGGTACAACTTAAAACTTGTTTTACTAAATAGCAGGCAAAAATTGCCTTCGAGTGTCAATTAGACTAAGTTCACAAAGCTTGGTTCTCATAAACTGATTAGTTTTCTAAGGCCCAACACTAACATGAGCTGTTTAAAAATATCTCACTTAAGAGTGTTGTAATCCCTGAGGAGTGTAACTATCACTCTCCAGTGCCCAAGGACTAAACCTGGTTCACAAAGAGATGTGACACACCCCTAAGGCTATAGATGCAAACTTTAGTTTTGCCACTCCTTCCTCTAAATTATTACATAATTTTTGTACAAACCTTGTCTAATGACCTCGGAAGAAAATACAGTAGCTACGAGACAAAATATCATGGATGGCCGATGGGTTTCTTGATTATGGCCAATCGAGTTTTATTGAAAGATATAACTATACTTTCATTATTTTTCTCTTGTGTTGGTATAATTAACATAATATATAAAAAGATGATATTTGAATTTTCTAAATATTATAGGAAACATGATTATAACATATAATTAAGATACTTAACCTATTGAATTTTAATTTTATATAAATTCAATTCCCAAACAATTAATTGAACACATTTATTATAGGACCCATCATCAAGTATTTAGTTATAATACAATTAAGAGAACGAGAAACGTTCAACTTTACGAAACATGTAGTTTTTACACAACTTAATGTAGTATTACAAGGGTTCCACAGTTTGTTGTCAAAAGTGGGGAAGCAAGTCTATCGATTGTATACAGCATGATAGTCGCTAATAGTGACACAAGTCTTACTGAAAAGATAATGTGTCATTCGCCATCATCATCATCATCATCATCAACAGCAACCGTTTCCCGCCTGTGGCCATGTCAGACTAGTAAAAGTCTTCATCTTCCTCTCACCTTCCACTATTATTCCTAATTTAATGTATTCAATTCTTCTCCTTTCACATGCACACTTTCTTTTATATGATCCTCCTATCCCTTTCTTGCTGTCTTTTTCCTACATACTTAATTTCCTACATTATCTTTGGCATCATCTCCTTTTTTGATTCTCATTACATGCCCATACCATCTCAGCCTTGCTTCCTTTATTATCTTGTGTACTCCCTGTACTCCAAATCTTTCCCAGATAACTTCATTCCTAATATTGTTTCTCCTCGTGACAGCTAACATGCTCCTCACAAACTTTATTTCCATTTCCTCCACTTTCATAGTCTCTCTCACATACTTAAATTCTTACATTTGTAAGATATCTAATATGTGTGAACCATATAAGCTTCTTTATTTTATTATTTATAGTATTAGTTTGAAAATAAAATCATCGGTTACATAGAGCTCCCTTGAACCTGGCGTCCCGGGCAATCCCGCTCTTATGACACGCCACGTTTACACGAGGCCAGTTGATAGGCAGGCTCGAATGGCGTCAGTTGACTGACATTAGTGGCCGGCTCGGTGGGGACAGCACTGGCCTGATTTTTCAGGCAGGACTGGCCAGGCAGGTCGACTTACCCGAGAAGTAGGTTTTGAGCAAGTTAGTAGAGTCAATGGCTTCCCCCATTACAATTTTTCTTGGTTGCTGCCTCAACCGGTGTCGTGTGGATGGTCGACTGGTCCATCACATGCCAATAATTGTCATCAGTGTGTTGTATGTTGAGTGTTGACATTGTAGATTTCACTTCCTTTCAGCCCCCTGTAGTTTTTAAACTGTTCTTGATGGGACACACAGAGTGGACCGAGGAACTACGTTTTATTGATTTATACAAAGATAAAGAGGTTTTGCGGAACCAGTTCCATCATTTGTATAATAATAAAAAATCACGTGACACCTCATACAAGTAATTGTGTCTGAAAATAAAATTGAAGGTTATGGTGTATCCGATGTCAAAACAAAAATTAAAACATTACGTCTGCATATAATGGAGAGATAGTTAAATTGGGAAAACTGACAAATCAGAGTGTGAACAGAAATGTTTATGTGACTGTTTTGAAGTAGCTAAATATGATATTTTCAGACTCTTAGGTCCTCAAACCTGCATTAAACAGCGACACCTGCCTTAAACAGACCCTTTATGAAACTTAAATTTGTCTTAAACTGAAATATTTTATAGTCTCGTGACTTTAGTGCTGAACAATATATTTAATTCCTTGGATTAGATGGAAATTGTCTAACGCAGAATTGGAAATCAAAATAGGCCTTTATATGGAAAACTTCCAATGTTCCCGAGTGCATCATTTAGAATTTTTATTGACATCCTTTACATTCTAGTGAATTTTGATTTTTCCCTTGCTTACAGAATTTTGTATTGAAATAACCTCTTGATTATTATCTTGTTTTTCCCAGTTTCTGCACTAAAGCTTGTCAATAACCTTTGTAATTCAGCTGTTAACGGTACAGCACTACCTTTATTTAAATTCAATTGTTTGCCCCTTACAACATTTTTACAATCAAGTACAAATTATAGTGTGAATTAATAAATGGGTAAGGTATTTTATTTCAAATATGTACATGCCCTTGATTTGACTTTTATAAACACCTTTATTAAATGGAAATCTGGCTTTAGAGGGAAAATATCCCGGACCCTTGTGATACCATTTAAGGTAGATTTTACTGTATAACCTTCGTGTGGACGATCCACTGAAAATGTACAGATTACTCACAGGCGTCAGTCAAATGAAGCCAGTTGAACCTACATATCAACTGGCCTCGTGTAAACGTGGCTTTTTAGAGACGGCCCTGCGTGGGGCATCTAATAGAATAATTCACAGAAAAGTTGGCCCGACACTGAATGATGGGCAGGTGGGGTAGAATTTGGCTGAATGCCAGAAACCGACTAGAATTTACTACGAGGTCCACTTTGTTTTACAGGTAGTAAACAAAATAAAAATCTTGGCAAGAGTTTCGGGAACTTTTGGTGCCTATATTTAAATATGCTCTACTACATTCAGTTTATTTCCTGGTAGTCTGATAACTTAAGACTGGTGCTCATAATTGAATGCTAATACCATATAAATAAATTGGTGTCTATATAGTAAAACCGTCAAGTGTATGTCTAACCAGAGTTTTTCTCAAACTTCATGAAAAAAGAAAGAAAAAAAGCTGAGTCTTTGCACACTGATTTCTTAAGAAGGATGTTTAGTAGAGAACTGAGAAACTTTGTAGACGTTTATAAATTTCGGATTATTTATGAAGTGATTTGATATTTTAAAATATTTATTTCACCAAAATTTAAGCGAGATTTCCGACGAGTTAATTAATTTAAATTAAATTGATTTTAAATATGTGTGAAAGCTTACATCAATCTCACATTATCTTAAAACTTTATGTTGATACCCTTTAAAAACATGACTCTATATGAAAGAAATAGGTTATATATAGGTTTCAATCCTCTTTCTTTAAGGTGCGGCTGAAGGGAGTGCAAGTACTTAACTAAAGTCTATCTTCCCCATACTAACGCTTACTAGCGTAATTAATATACACGTAACTTTCATTGGTGTTCGCATGGTCTGTCGCGTCACCATCTTGTTGGGTGGGATTGTTGGTGACTAGGGCTAAAATCCCGGTCGGATGTGTTAACGGTGTTTTTGGATCACTCTCCCTCCATGAAAATGATGGTATAATTTCTCTAAAATTGTACCTTCGTCATCCCTATATTGTTAGCGGAAATAATTGGTGCATCCAACTTGAACGGGTTCTGAAACGTGATGAAAAAGAATGCATATATTCCTAACAATTAGTAAAAGATACTGAAAAATTAAGGGTTATTGTGGAAAGTAATCTTTCTTTTCCCTCGAAAGGCAATTCAATTAAATGTTTTTGTAGTGAGAGTGGAGCATTAATAATTCTGCAACGAGTTAGCGTTAATAATGGAAAAGAAGCCAGCAATAGTATCGATAGCACAGGGAACTATCGACCTCAGTTTAAAAGCCTGTATTTACTCTCAAGTGCAGTCTCAGAGGACAAGCAATCTCCAAAGGATACTGAATAAAAGGTTTCGGTTGAATGGGGGATTGGTTTAGACCATGGATAAACAAACTACGGCCCACGGGACAGATACGGCTCAAAGGTAGTTCAATCCGTCCAGCGGGATAAATAATTTAAATGCGTTGAGAAGTAGGTTTTTTTAAACACAACAAAATTGCATTTTTATAAAACCATGCAAAAGATAAGATTTATGAACACTGGTAAATCATTCTCAAAAATATATGGCAATGTTTGAACCATCCCATTCATGCGAACAAATGTTTTCAACTATGAAACTTTGGGAAAAAAATATTAGAAACAAGCTTACTGATTACTTCTGTATTGAGAATCACCTCCTCACAGTTTAATCCAGATTATGAAAAAAAGGTGAAAGCTCATTCCCAATGTCACTCATCCACCACTCCATCATATAATAATATTCTGAATGGACTTAAAAACATATTAAGCCACTATGGTAATTTACTATTTTTTGCATTCCCGCAATGTCATTCTATTATATGTTTCTAAATGAGTATTGAATAAAAGTTAATGAACGAAATACTTACTTAAGCCCTCAAGTTTTTTATTTTAAATTTTGCTCTCCTGTTGATAAGTTTGCACATCCCTGGTTTAAGACCTCCTGTACTGAATTCGTCCTAAGCTCGTCTGTACACTAAAGTGTGCGCAGCAAGAAGTTGCATTAAATCTCATTAAAAAAACAGCACTTGATTTGAAGCGCTCACCACGTGCGTTGCGTAACTAGAGTAGGGATATTCATAATTTAACATGTCCCTCTAAAACTTCAACAGTCTAAATTTCAGTAAGCTCTGTTTAAGTGCAAAACATTCCTTATATTCTAGTCTGTAATGTGGTGCCATCTGTTGGCTGATTTCTTAACTATCTTATAATAAGTGATATGCAAATAAATGGTAAGAAATTTTTAATAAAGTCATAGGTGTACCTTTTTTTTTTCAAATTTCATGGAAATGTTTTCAAATGTGTCAAATATCAGTTGCAACCATTTTAGAAGGACCCCTTCAATTTTTGGATATTGGTAGAGCTTAAAAAATACAAACACTTTTACCAGGCAGACAATTCAATTAATTTACCATCAACATTTTAGAAAACATCATAATTAAATCTTTAGTAAGGAATGAATAAATATAAGGTAAGACATATATATTTTTATTTAAAAAATTCAGAAAAATATGATTTCAAATTTAAGATTTTATAAATGTGAATACTAATGAAAAATTCTATACGACTATTCTATTATACTTGTTATTTATACATATTGATAATTTTTATCTAATGTAACAGCTACAGATCAAATAGGTTGGCGTATAAATACGTGAAAGTAGATTCATCAAATAGGGTTATTTCCAGGAAACCTGGACTATTAATTAGTGTGAACTGTCCTGAAATTAACAGTCTAAGACGTATATCTGGAAATTCACTAGACTGCTAAAGGTGGGGAGATCGTGGTTCGATCCCTGTTGGGTGTACTGAGAGAGTGGTTTTTCCCTAAATGGTTTCCTGTTATCTTTCCAAGCAAATGTGAGTACACTTCCTCTAAATTTAACCATACTTATACCCAACCTACTAGCATAATTAGTTCATAGGTGTATAGCCCTCAGGTAGTAAGACACAGCGCTATTTTTTTAAAAAGCCGGATATTTACTCCGTCAGGCAAGTCTTTGGATGAAAATGGGGCATAAGCACAGCTATTCTTTGCTAACTTACCTTTATGGGGCAACTGTGTGATAGTATTTTTTTTATTTACGTCTTCCAACATGTTCAAATTGGTTGAACGCATTTTAATGAATTTTAGTATAGTTGAGACAGGTATAATTTAAATGAAATATACCTATATATATGAGGAAGGAGAGTGTAAAACCATCGAGGTTAGCCGAGCTTTAGCACACCCGGTCAGTATTCAATCCCGACATCCCCGTCACCTACAAACCAGACTAGATGAACCTGACATTTAGATCACGTGCACACTGATTCGGGTCTCATGTGGGCATTTTTCACTGTTTCTTACTACCCATTTGGGCTATACTCATATATATTAATAAATATAATTTGTAAGAGATGAGGAAGGTAGAATTTAAATTAAATTTAGATGCATTTGCATGGTAGGAAGGAGGGGAACCACTATTGGAAAACGGACCTCAGTACATCCGGCCAGTATTCAAAACCTGTAGGCCCATGGCCGGGAAATCAAACTAAATGAGTTTGATATTTAAACCTCGTGACCATCGGCTTTATATTGACTTTTTTTTTTCTCCTTTCTAAAGGCTTGTGTGGGTGAATTTCCTCAAAGATACCCTGTCATACCTAACCTTAGATAAAGAGCTTATTAACCCTTTTTATAAATGTAGCATACCAACCAGTTTTTTTTTATGACGCTAATGACAGTAATTTACAATACAGCAGACACAAAATAGACCATCAGCAATAAAGACAAAAGTAGAAACTAGAAAAAAAAAGACAGAAACGTAAATAAAATTAATAGGGCATGACTACGAATGAGGGAGAAAGAATACACGATTTATCAATTGAATGAATAATGAAATTACTAAAGACGTATTACACCCTCAGCCAATCCTATAGACAAGGCCCCAAACTATAGGATAGTGAGGATGAAACAATACAAGGGAAAAACAGTAAATAAAAAAGGTTTAAAACAAGATGTTCTTTTATTGCCAATATTATCATCAAAACACGGAAAAGACGGCCTTATTATTAAAATATCCTGTAGTTACTATCCAGAAAGAAAACATTGATATATATATATATATATATA
>CABEEJ010000157.1:292570-303301 GCA_901482245.1 Timema douglasi
GGGGGGGGGGGGGGGGGGGGGGAGAAAAGTCAAATATTAACTAAATATGAGTTAGTGCATCTATTTGCTATACACTCATTACACCTTTTCAAATGCATTTTAGATTATGGCTAAAAGAGATTTCTGTCATATTAAAATAAAAAAAAGTATTTGCTGGGGTATTTATGGGTTTGCTGTCCCGGTAAATGTGTGTAATTTGTCTTTCCCATGATGTTTCAAAAGTTCAAGTAATATTACAAATGATTTTGTCATCAAGCAGTAAAATTTAATAACTTTTGAGATAATATTTGGGTAAACACATTAATACAAATCCTGTAACAAATGTGGAAAATATGCATAAGCAACATAATAAATCAATTTATGACAGGGTGACAAATGAAAAAGTATTAAGAAGAGAGGGTGAAAAGAGATCCATTTTGGATGTGATTCTTCGTCGCAAAGGACACACTCTTTGGAGGAACTATCTCCTGCGTGACGTCATAGATGGAAAGGTTGAGGAAAGAAAGGAGTTTAGGAAGAAGGAGGATTCAAAAACTAGTTGACTTGATGGAGAGAATAAAGTTCTGAGAACTGAAGGAGGAGGCAGCGGACGGGAAACATTGGCGGTCTAAGTTCAATAACAAAAGGAATGGACCCGTCGTAAGACAGAACACCTATTAATAATGAAACATGAATGCTGAAATGTGAATAAATCAGCTAAAATTGTACTTAAAATTAAGATATTAGTTAGATATTACACTATAACTATTCCAAAATTTATATAAGCAAAGTAGTTTAGTTTGGATGGATTAATATTTAAATAAACTTTTAGGACAAATTGATAAAGTCTCCATTTATGATCTGTAGATTTAGATTGCTTTGTCTTTATTGATAAGACTGGTTCTTGATTATCTTCCGTTTAAAATTATTCACGCGATTCAGTGGTCGCATGGTCTAAGGCATCGCTCTCTCTGCCGATTACAGTGAGATGGTGGTTTGAATCCCGGTTGGGTGTTATGAGGGTAATTTTTATCAAAACAGTTTTCTTCTCTCCATTCACATAAATGAAAATAGGCTTCATTTAAAATCAATCTTCCTCGTACCTAATTTATCAGAATAATTAGTACACACACGGATAGCCTGAACAGTTACTAAGACGTGGTGCTAAGAAAAATCCTCATGATTTAGAATCATACTATACATACAAACCCACCTCGGTGGCGTAGCTAACTGACGCGCTAGTTTTTTGTGTTGAGCTAGACTGCCGAGGACGGAGAGATTGAGGTTTGAATCTCACTCAGGTGAACTGGAGGTGGTTTTCCCTAAATTATTTTCCACTCTCCCATGATTGAAATGCGGGTTCACTTCCTCTACAGTCAGCCTTCCCATTCCTAACCCATTAGCGTAATTAGTACTTAAGCGTACAACCCGAATGAGTAGTAAGAAGTAGTGCTAAGTATTATTATTTTTATTTTTATTCATACTGTACATGAAAAAGCATTGATCAAATGTTACTTATATATGTGTACATTTCTCCACAGCCAACAGTTTAATAAATGGAGATTATGCAGATTTTACATTTATCTTTATGACGTACTGTACGTGTTACAAAATAACAAACTCACGGGCCAAACTAATTTCTTTATTCCTCAGAGGAAAACTGCGTCACAAAATGACTTGACATAGCACAATATAAAATTAGATAGATTTATGTTAGTAGAACTCTTTTCATTCAAATAAAAAAGACGGATGGGAAATATGTCTACCAATATAGTGTCTGTAAATAATATTTTTCAATATTATATTAATGATAAAAGAGATAAAATAATTTTAACAATTTAATTTAAAAAAATTCTTAGTATTTAATATTTTACATTACATTGCATATATTACTTTTTCCAGCTTGTGGCCTAAGTCAGATTTTTATTCAAGTCATCTATTTTTTCACTAGCGGCTTGCTAGGCCTGTCGTAGCTTCTAATCTTAGGATATACATAACATCAAGACGCCGGCCGTTAATGTATCAATGTGAAAGCGTAAAACTTTAATTTAATCAATTATACATTTTCGGTAATGTCTGGAATTGAACCCGAGACCCTTGAATCAGTAGGCAGACACGATACCGAGGGAGGTAAGGTATCCACTAGCAATTCATATTTAACATTTTAATGTAATAAAACTAAGACATTTAGGAATAAATAATTGTTATAAACTTTTTAAGGAGCCTATTTCTCGTCCGATTAACTGTCATAATAAAAATACAATTATGTTAGAACCCGAAAAGGTGTTTGTAAATGAAGTTTTCTTCCTTCAGACGACAGCAGTGAGATTCAGATTAATTTTAATAGCTATTCATGTTAATTTACTTAACTTTCAATTTTATTATATTTTAATAAAAAATTGTAGAACTGTTTGACTGATCTTAGTCAACTTTTTCGTGAATTATAATACAGAAAACCGTACCATGATGTAATTACTTGTTTGAACTAGGTCTTATCTGTGGGGTGAGACGGGCTCTTAAGACGATATTATAAAATATCCTAACGGTAGATCCAACACTGAATCTTGGTAGGTAACGCGTCGGTCTTCTAAACTAATGTATTGGGTTTTATTACCGGCATAGCTGACCCATGTAAATTTAATAGAATAATGTTAACAACTAATATTTTAGGGATTTTAAAACTGAAAAAGTATTTATAAATGTGGAACAACCATTAAAAATAGTTCCATTATTATTATTATTATTATTATTATTATTATTATTAGCAACGCGTCTTACTACCCGTTCGGGCTATACGCACTTACGCTAATGTGTAATGGTAGGGTGATTGTGAGATGAAATGAAGGACCTACAGTTTAACGTGGAATCCGAACCACGGTGGAGGCCTGGCATTCCCCACATTCACAAGATTTCTTGTCAGAGGTGAAGGAAGGGTTTGGTAATCAGATAGTTTCATTATTGAAAGATGTTATTGGTTTAATATAATGTTTTTTTATTATTTATTTAGAAAAGTATAATTTATAGTATAAACTACAATGCTATAAAGGTCAAATATGTGGTCAACATTGACAATGTTTTATTATATTATTAGTGTTGGTTTATAGGTACTGATAATACCTATCAAAAGTGATAACACACATTACATTACTTGACGTACGAATGTGTGAAATAATATCTAGTATAATTTATATAAGCTTCAGTGGACGATTGATCTGGGCGTCATTCTTGTGTTAAATCGGCCTGCTGAAGATGAGGAGATCTGGGTTCGAATCTCAGTCAGGTCTCCTGAGAGTGTTTTTTTCCCCTAAATAGCTTCCCACTATACTTAAAAGTAAATGGGGGTAGACTACCTCTAAAATACCTCTTTGTAAATTTATACAACACATTAGTGCATATAAAGCACATTTATTGGATATATTATGCATATTAAAGGTCAATTATTTATGGGCAAAAATATAGGTTGTAATACTTGACAGTTATTGGTAGGTTCTAATAGTGATATTTATAATAAGAACTTCAAGAATTATCAGTCCTATTATAGAATCGTTACTAAACGGATGTATCTTGTGTTTTTTTTATGGAGTCATGTTTATTACCATGCACTATAGATTTATATTGTTCCATGTGCCAATAGGCCTTATACGTAGTTAATATTAATGACAATAGAAAGCACTAGTTATATAATATGATGGTATTTGGTATTGATCTATATCTATAAAATGAAGTTTGTTTTTCTGTCATGAACATTGAACGATACATAACGCATGCAGAGGGCTGAAATTTAAAAATTAGTAGCCCTCTTTTTGTATAAAACATGTTCATTTCAAAGGAGAAATTTTAATTTTTTTATTACATTTTTAAAATTTATTAAAAGTTGGATCAGAAGTATTAAAATTAAGAGATTTTTTCCTGTCTTTTTGAATCATATAAAGGCATTGCTTTAGGTGCTTCTATTAGATGTATGATTTAGTCTAGTAATTATTAGTATTAGGTGTTCTGTCTTAAGACAAGTCCATTCACTTTGTTAGCGATTTTAAACCGCCAATGTGTTCTGCCCTCTGACTCCTACTTAAGCAACACAAATTTTCTTTTTTCGTTCAAGTCATCTATTATTTAATTCATCTTTCTTCCTAAGTATTCTCTTTCCTTCATCCTTTACTTCTATGGCGTCGTGTGGAAGACAGTTCCTTCTAAGGCTGTGTCCGATCCAGTTTGCTTTGTACCAAAGAATCACATTAAAAATGGTTTAGTAGGCAACATGTTTTTTTACCAAAAATATATAAATATATTCATCCAATGACTTTTTTCCTTTTCCTGTAAAATTTAATTTTTGGAACTTAGAATGATTAACCCTTAAAATGTACTTGAATTTTGGATAATCGACTATCTAAAAGCCGTTTAGGAATAAACAACAGTCTTTACACACAGTTGGAATTGGAAAACATAATAGTTAGATATTTACTAATACCTAATTTAAATTACAGACGTGTTTTGCTTATTGTCACGTTGAAATTTCTAGACTCTAGAAACAATGTAATATATATAAAGCTTTCTCACAATATTACATGTAACACTGACATAGGTTTGATATGTGTGTTTGAAGGATGATTAGACATAGTCTTTAAAAACTAATGTACTAAAGTAAATGTTCTTAACATGATACAAAGTATATGATAACACGTTCATATTTTAAATGTAATTTTTTAAATGAATAATTATGACAAATTATTTTTTCTTTTTAACATCACGTCTTACTAATCGTTTAGGCTACACGCATTTATTTGCATACACACTAATGTGCTAGGGATGAGGAAGGTAACGTTTAAAGTAAGTGTACTCAAATTCGCCCACTAGGGGATTGGAAAATCATTTAGGAAAACCCACCTTTAGTACACCTGACAGAGATTCGAACCCCGATATCTCTGTTATCAGCAGTCAAGACTATTTAGAGAGTGACGCCTTATACCATTTGACCCGTGTGGCTGGTATGACTCGTTATTTATCCCTTGAATGCATTTATTTTGGAGTTGTTCTAAGAGTTTATGATTATTATCTAATCATAAAAGGCTAGATTAGTTGCTTAGCCTAATCACTGTTGTACATTTAAAAAAATACACGAATATAGCCAAATATCAGTTAATATAGGCTACTAAATCTAATATCCAAAATCATGCTATATATATTTTAAAATAAAAGATAGCTACAAATTTTGAAATATAAAAAAAAATCATTAAGCAACGTACTTAAATACAATCCAGACGCTATTACTAAAATATATTGAGTAAAATTTCCGACAATCATTTGAATAATATTATTTAAATTATTTATTTTAGTTTTCTATATGGAACATAAATGTCAATATACCAACATATTTTTTTCGCAATATTATTAGATAAAAATATAATTAATGTTCACTTAGCAAAGCTTATTTTTACTATATTTTATTTTTAATTATAATATGAGAATAAATTTTTATTGAAAAAGATAAGGAAGTTTTTATACTATATTAAATTATAAATTCACAAGAATAAATTCCCTTGGGGCTATAAAATGATCCATTAATCATACTAACCGCCATGTGAACTTTTTCATCTCCATTATTATAACCATACAATTAATATGTAGCCTTAGGGTTGGATGTATCTCATATCTTTAGTTACAATTCTTCTCTTTCGTGAATTGTGTGGAATATTTAATGACACACACAGTAATACAAGTGGTAAACTATTAGATTGTTTTATTTTAGTTAAATCTAGAACCCCGCGGATAGAATGTAATATATATCTAGTTTTTTGACTTAGTTATTTCATGTGAGTTGTAAGAGGGAAGGAGCAAGGATTAATATATATTTTATTCCGTGAATAAATGGGATTAAAACCAGTTCACTAAGTTTATATTGTAATGCAAATTTTTTAAAAGTGTAGTTTACAGTAATGTAATATAATACACTAATAATATTAAAGCTAGAGCTTGTGATAGTTTTGGAATCTACATTTAGAATGTTTTAAAAAAAACTAGGCAATATAAACATATGAATGCATCAAATATAAGACAGCTGGATTAACAATTACACTGCTGGTGCAAACAATAAACGAAACCAACCGCTTTTAAGGTTTTATGTTGAAATCTTCTGTTAGATTATTTTATTTATTAACATAGTAACCTTAAAAACTTTACGAAAACCCTTATTTAAATTCTTGTATAAATACACTCTGTAATTTTATTATTTTACGCCTTAAAGCACATATCCTTTATTATATTGAGGTTTATTCTAGGATGAAAATTGCATCTCACCTTATTCCCTGACACCCTATAAAGAGAGAAATAAAAATAAATATAATTATGGTAAACCATCTTAATTTAAGACGGCTATAAATGTAATTGGAAAATTTTACTGCAGTATATGCTTCAATATATTTATTTTAGCACATAACTCTTATTTAAAACCTAAAATTTCACAAAAACCAAACAAACACATTGATCTCCTTCGTATGGAAATACAGTAATTAATGACAAGTTTTATATATGCGATCTCAAAATAGAATTATTAAATAAAACTTTATATAATAAAGTTAAAAATGACAATATCCCTTTAACATTTATTTAAATATAATCATACAAGAAATATTTTAAAACTAAGCTGAATATAATTAATAATATTTCTAAACTCGTTACCCTAAATTGTGACAAGGATAGTAAGATATTAATACACAGTTATCTTCGTTTCAAGAAATACACAGAAGATAGAATAATTTACATTATTTAACCATTGCAAGTTAGCCATAATGACAAGAATACAATTATCAGCAGCTAAATAGATTTACACACATCCCAATAAAAGTTATATCTTCACTTTGAAATCCCCTTAGTTAAAACACTAAATTATGCACCAAACATGCTGAAACAACCCGACGAAGCCAAGTTATATATACATTTTTTTTACCTCCTGTTTATCGATTGATTTGAGATTGTCTACTGGTGGCTTCGATGGTCCCATTCCTCTTACTGTGGCGTTCAACTAAATGATTTTTCTCACACAAAAATAAGGGTAAAATGTAATATTCCTTTCTTCATAAAATAACAATTTACAAATTCATAGCTTGTAATCTGTATAGTCTTATTTGAATTTTATAATGGTTTTAAGCTAATAGATTTAATTGACTTTACATTTTATTTATTTAGTATCCTATGAGGCCAGCCACCTAAACGTTTATTGGATGGTATTAGTTATGTTAAATAATAATATTTAGTTAATATACTAACATATTTTAAAGAAGATAATGTATTTCTCCACAGTTGAAATATTGGTTTAAAAGCTAAAACATGCTAGTCTCTCGTACTATAGCATAGTTGCCATACATTAATCTTGATCTGGAATTTAGAAGCGGTAATAATATAATTTAATAATAGGAAAGTTATTTGACGATATAAAAGAATTATGTAGGTCTAATATATCTTATCTTGTCTTATGGAGCCAGAATTTTCTTTATCTGATCTAGCCTTACCTTGTGAAGTCACATACGTACTAATATAATAAACAAATTTACTTAAGTGTACAATACATAACATTCTGTAGTTCTGTAGCTTCAAATAGTGATATTATTTTATCCTAATATGACAAATATAAATTTATCAATGCTCAGATAAATACGATTATCAAGAAAAATAATATTTCTGGAACCAGCATTTACTATACATAATATATTTTTTACTATATTTTGTACCCTCTTCTTTGCAATAAGTGAACCTATCTACAAAGTCTTAAGGATGGTATTGTTAAAAAAAATTAAATAAATACAAATTCATGTGATCTTGAATCCAATGTTTTTTATTATTTTGTGTTCATACTTAATACATAATTATTAGGTCCATTATATATTTTCTAAAGGTCTCAAATTCTTAAAGTTTAATATTTCTCACTATGGTGTAGCTTTGGAGGTATTTTAAATATAAAATGTAGCGGAATTCAGATAGGCCTACTTTTAGCTATCTGACAGATAAGGTTTTTATATGTTGCTCGAAAATGATATGTTTGAACATGATTATTTAAAAAAAGTTTTTAAATGGGTACTTTATATTTTTATACGTCATATGAAAACGTAACATAGTTATATCTATTGATATAGTTGTATTGGCAACTCTGCAAAGTTTGTGTTATGTTGGCTATCTCTATATCATACTCCCTGTAACTGTATCTTACTGCTAGTAGTTCATTGGTCTTGTTACTGGTCAGTTGTTTTCTGGCATACATTATATTAATTACACTGTTTACACTATGTCAATGCGTGTGTGATTTCGTTTCATGGCTTATTAATCCTAATAATATCGACAGTGGAATTATTACATTTTAAACGGGTTTCAAACGAACCTAGAAACAAAATTAATTTGGACTAACTATCTCACCACTAAAATATCATTCAAATACTGTGGGGAATAGTATAACATTATAGTGGTATAGTTAAAGATGGATTGAATGCATTTATTAACCTAATTTACGAGGGAGGATCTTTATCTGAATCATTAATTTTCCTATTGATTACAAATTTGGAATTTGAATCCAAATCTTTGAAAATATGACTATCATATTAAGTTTACTACATTAATTTTTCAGTTGCCTGTCAAAATAAAAATAGTAGCTGTTTTATTATCACATGCAAAATTAACTTTGAGCCCTAGTCAACAATTTAAAGACAGGATCAATTATACAATGAAGGTTATAAACTAAATCCATGTTAGAACAAACACTAAAAGTATCGTACACAGTGAGGCCAACTGACAAACACAATAAAACTCTTTTCTGAGTTAGGCGCTAGTATACAACTTATTAAACATGCCTCTCTTTTTTTTTCAACAAGGAATCATAAGTCAAGGCGTTTTGGTGGGTGGACAATTCTACCAGACCTTGTAACAATATTAGGCAGACTTGTTCCAAGAGGCACAGTATTCATTTCTGAATTAGGAGACTGAGAAGTTGAGGATATTATGCCTTCTGGCTTGTTATTAGGAGAGGATTGTGGTGTTACCTTAAATCCTTCAAGTTCACCCATATCATCACTAAAGATCCTCACCCTATCATGATATTCACAGGAAATGTCATTACCAGAGAGCCTAGGCCTAATATGAAGTCGTCTATAAAGTTTTCCTTTTATGTACACCAGATATGATCTGTTTTTCAATATCTTAACCACACTGCCCTCTTCCCAAAACCGCAGTTTGTTGTTCCAAATAAAGACATACTGCTCAGGGTTAAAAACTTGCTCATGGAATTGAGCAGTTTTGTCATAATGTAATGATTGCCATACTTTCGCAGTCACTGCATCATCAATAATTATTTCTGGCTTCAAGCGGCAATCCTGTACAGGTAGTATAGAATTGAGTGTGCGACTTTGAAGAAGCTGAGCAGGTGATTATAGGAGCCCTGCTACCGGGCTATTTCTATAATCCAGAAGAAAAAGAGGAAAGTTTCCACGGCTATATTGTGCCTTTTTTTAACATCAATTTGACAATTCCAACCGCTTTCTCAGCCAAACCATTGCTGCGGGGATAGTGAGGACTGAAAATTACAAATTCAATATTCCATGATTGGGCAAGTACTTTGAATTCATATGAGTCAAAAGGTTGGTTGTCAGACATGAATTGTTTGAGAATCCCAAAACGTGCAAAGATTGATTTGAGCTTACTTATAGCAGTGGAAGCAGACTTACTCGGGACCTTCTCATCCTCAATCCACCGCGAATGGTAGTCCACAATAACTAGATAGCTGTCGCCATTATAATCCGCAAAATCAGCAGAAACTTTAGCAAAGGGTAGATAAGGAATGTCATGAGGTTGCATCGGGTCCTTTATTTTATACCGATGAAATCGATTGCATGTTGGGCAAGCAAGTATAAAACTTTTCAAACCAGAGCTGATTCCTGACCAATAAAAGCTGCGGGATGTTTGAGCCTTGACTTTTTCAAAACTGGGGTGGGTTGCATGAAGGATCTCGAGCGTGAAGCGCCTCATTTTAAATGGAACTAATAGATGCTCGTCATAGTAAAGAAGCCCATCATGGACTGTGATGTTTTTTCTGAGGTAAAAATAATGATTCAGCTCTGAGAAATCTGATGACAATGACTTAGGCCAACCTTTAATGTAATAATTAAATACTTTTTTCAAAACAGAGTCCACAACTTTATTTTTCTTGTACTTGGCAAGTAAGGATGGTTGAACATAGGAGGTTGTCCCTATAACTTGTACTATATCATACATACTTTCATCTTCAGATAAAGGAATAATTTTACAATTTCGGGATAACAAATCCGCTACATGCATGTATTTGCCTGCTAAATACTTTAGTGTGAATGAATAGGGCAATAGTTTCAGCCTAAGGCGGTGGAGGTGATTATTGGCAATTTTACCAATGGCTTTTACAATGATGGAGGTGAGTGGCTGATGATCTGAATGAACAGTTACATCTTCGTGACCATAGACGAAGTTATGGAACCTTTTGAATGCAAATGCGACAGCGAGCAACTATTTTTCCACCTGAGCATAATTTTTCTCAGTGGTGGTAAGCGATCGTGCAGCATATAAAATGGGCTTGCCATCTTGCATTAAAGTGGCACCAAGGGCATATTGACTACTGTCAGCATGTATGTTGATGGGTTTGAAGGGGTCAAAAGGAGTCAACAAGGCATGTTGTGCTATAGACTTTTTCAAAAGCTCTAACTGCTTACTGTGGGAGGAATTCCAAGACCACTCGGAATCTTT
>CABEEJ010000157.1:303996-339998 GCA_901482245.1 Timema douglasi
TATACTAGTAATTTTGGTTTGAAGTATGTTAAAAATAATATTTGTGCAGATATAAATGTTAAAGCTTTTGTTGATTCAGACTATGCTAGTGATCCTATTGATAGGAAAAGTGTTACAGGTTTTGTTGTTAAATTAAACGATAATGTTGTGTCATGGTGTTCCAAAAAACAAAATGTTGTGGCTCTCTCTAGTAGTGAAGCTGAGTATCTGGCTCTTTCTGCTGGAATGTCTGAATGCAAGTTTTTAATCCAGTTATTTGATGAATGTCTTGATTGTGTAAAGCCAGTTATTGTCTTTGAAGACAACCAATCTTGTATGAAAATGGCACAAACCTATGAGATGAAGAGGTCCAAACATATTGATGTGAGGCATCACTTTGTAAGAGACTTAATTAGTAGTGGTGATTTTAAATTACAGTATGTAGCTACTGATGAACAAGTAGCAGACATAATGACAAAAGGATTAGCAATAAGGAAATTTGAGTACTTTAGAAATCTATTAAATGTTACAGAAATTTGATTAGAATTTGTGAATAAGTATTGGAATACAAAAGTTTGTTGATTAGGCTTTTACCTTATTATATTTGATTTTTTTTTCATCTTTGTCTTAATCTTTGCAGAATTGAGAGGAGGTATTGATATAGTTGTATTGGCAAGTCTGCAAAGTTTGTGTTATGTTGGCTATCTCTATATCATACTCCCTGTAACTGTATCTTACTGCTAGTAGTTCATTGGTCTTGTTACTGGTCAGTTGTTTTCTGGCATACATTATATTAATTACACTGTTTACACTATGTTAATGCGTGTGTGATTTCGTTTCATGGCTTATTAATCCTAATAATATCGACAGTGGAATTATTACATTTTAAACGGGTTTCAAACGAACCTAGAAACAAAATTAATTTGGACTAACTATCTCACCACTAAAATATCATTCAAATACTGTGGGGAATAGTATAACATTATAGTGGTATAGTTAAAGATGGATTGAATGCATTTATTAACCTAATTTACGAGGGAGGATCTTTATCTGAATCATTAATTTTCCTATTGATTACAAATTTGGAATTTGAATCCAAATCTTTGAAAATATGACTATCATATTAAGTTTACTACATTAATTTTTCAGTTGCCTGTCAAAATAAAAATAGTAGCTGTTTTATTATCACATGCAAAATTAACTTTGAGCCCTAGTCAACAATTTAAAGACAGGATCAATTATACAATGAAGGTTATAAACTAAATCCATGTTAGAACAAACACTAAAAGTATCGTACACAGTGAGGCCAACTGACAAACACAATAAAACTCTTTTCTGAGTTAGGCGCTAGTATACAACTTATTAAACATGCCTCTCTTTTTTTTTCAACAAGGAATCATAAGTCAAGGCGTTTTGGTGGGTGGACAATTCTACCAGACCTTGTAACAATATTAGGCAGACTTGTTCCAAGAGGCACAGTATTCATTTCTGAATTAGGAGACTGAGAAGTTGAGGATATTATGCCTTCTGGCTTGTTATTAGGAGAGGATTGTGGTGTTACCTTAAATCCTTCAAGTTCACCCATATCATCACTAAAGATCCTCACCCTATCATGATATTCACAGGAAATGTCATTACCAGAGAGCCTAGGCCTAATATGAAGTCGTCTATAAAGTTTTCCTTTTATGTACACCAGATATGATCTGTTTTTCAATATCTTAACCACACTGCCCTCTTCCCAAAACCGCAGTTTGTTGTTCCAAATAAAGACATACTGCTCAGGGTTAAAAACTTGCTCATGGAATTGAGCAGTTTTGTCATAATGTAATGATTGCCATACTTTCGCAGTCACTGCATCATCAATAATTATTTCTGGCTTCAAGCGGCAATCCTGTACAGGTAGTATAGAATTGAGTGTGCGACTTTGAAGAAGCTGAGCAGGTGATTATAGGAGCCCTGCTACCGGGCTATTTCTATAATCCAGAAGAAAAAGAGGAAAGTTTCCACGGCTATATTGTGCCTTTTTTTAACATCAATTTGACAATTCCAACCGCTTTCTCAGCCAAACCATTGCTGCGGGGATAGTGAGGACTGAAAATTACAAATTCAATATTCCATGATTGGGCAAGTACTTTGAATTCATATGAGTCAAAAGGTTGGTTGTCAGACATGAATTGTTTGAGAATCCCAAAACGTGCAAAGATTGATTTGAGCTTACTTATAGCAGTGGAAGCAGACTTACTCGGGACCTTCTCATCCTCAATCCACCGCGAATGGTAGTCCACAATAACTAGATAGCTGTCGCCATTATAATCCGCAAAATCAGCAGAAACTTTAGCAAAGGGTAGATAAGGAATGTCATGAGGTTGCATCGGGTCCTTTATTTTATACCGATGAAATCGATTGCATGTTGGGCAAGCAAGTATAAAACTTTTCAAACCAGAGCTGATTCCTGACCAATAAAAGCTGCGGGATGTTTGAGCCTTGACTTTTTCAAAACTGGGGTGGGTTGCATGAAGGATCTCGAGCGTGAAGCGCCTCATTTTAAATGGAACTAATAGATGCTCGTCATAGTAAAGAAGCCCATCATGGACTGTGATGTTTTTTCTGAGGTAAAAATAATGATTCAGCTCTGAGAAATCTGATGACAATGACTTAGGCCAACCTTTAATGTAATAATTAAATACTTTTTTCAAAACAGAGTCCACAACTTTATTTTTCTTGTACTTGGCAAGTAAGGATGGTTGAACATAGGAGGTTGTCCCTATAACTTGTACTATATCATACATACTTTCATCTTCAGATAAAGGAATAATTTTACAATTTCGGGATAACAAATCCGCTACATGCATGTATTTGCCTGCTAAATACTTTAGTGTGAATGAATAGGGCAATAGTTTCAGCCTAAGGCGGTGGAGGTGATTATTGGCAATTTTACCAATGGCTTTTACAATGATGGAGGTGAGTGGCTGATGATCTGAATGAACAGTTACATCTTCGTGACCATAGACGAAGTTATGGAACCTTTTGAATGCAAATGCGACAGCGAGCAACTATTTTTCCACCTGAGCATAATTTTTCTCAGTGGTGGTAAGCGATCGTGCAGCATATAAAATGGGCTTGCCATCTTGCATTAAAGTGGCACCAAGGGCATATTGACTACTGTCAGCATGTATGTTGATGGGTTTGAAGGGGTCAAAAGGAGTCAACAAGGCATGTTGTGCTATAGACTTTTTCAAAAGCTCTAACTGCTTACTGTGGGAGGAATTCCAAGACCACTCGGAATCTTTTTTCAGAAGTTCACGGAATGGGGTGCAAATATCTGACAGGTGGGGCACAAATGGTCTTAGGTAGTTGACTGTTCCCAAAATACGCTGCAAATCCTTCCTTGAAGCAGGTACTTCTATGTCCTGAATATCCTGAACCCTAGTGTCATCAGGACGAATTCAATCCTTATCAAAGTCCAAACACAAAAATTTAACTTTATCCACAAAGAATTGAATTATTTCAGGGTTGAATACTATGTTGTTTTCACGAGCAGCTTGAATAACCTGTTTAACTATTTTCCATAACTCTTCCATTGTGTCTGCTCCACATAAAACATCATCAAAATATACACATACTCCCTCAATATTCCCAAAGTATTTATGAGTAATCTTTTGGAAGTACTCAGGAAGCACACTTAGTCCAAATGGAGCACGTAAAAACCGGCAACATCCAAAGGGGGTGCTGAACGTACATATACCAGCCGATTCTTTACTCAATTTAACCTGGTAAAACCCATCTTTTAAATCAAATACACAAAAATATTTTTATTTCCCATTTTGAAACTAATCTCCTCGAGAGTGGGAATCAGCACATAATCTCGGACCAAATTTTCGTTAAGATCCTTTGGATCTATGCACAGCCTTATAGCCCCTGTTTTATATTTCTCTACAATAACTAGATTGTTTACCCATTCACCAGCTTAACAACATTCAATAATGCCACGCTGTTCAAGGTAATCTAAATGCACCTTAAATTTACTTAACAGTTTTAGGGGAACTCTGCGGGCTGGGCTGCTTCTAGGCAAAGCACCTTTTTTAAATTTTAAATCAAGAACCTCTGGAAAACATCCAAGGCCATTAAAAACATCCTGATTTGAATTCCAGAAGTTTTGAAAATCAGGTTTATCAGCATTGAGAACCCCAACAATTTTTTTTAATGAGATTGAGATTCACACAAGATGAAAGGCTAAGTAAGGGTACGGCTTTAACTGAATTGACAATAGTAAACACCAAGCTGTGTGTTTTGTTTTCATAGACAACAGGAAGACAAATTTCACCAACAAGTGCAATCTCAAACCCCCAAAAGCTTCAATATATGTTTTAGGAGCACTTAGCCCAGAGCTTTAATCGGGTCCAATGAACTCCAAAGACCTTAAGGGAAGGATGTTAACTTCTGTCCCAGTGTTTAGTTTGAAAAGTATAGGTTTGCAGTTAATTAGCGATTATATGCACCAATGACGATTGTATTAACAGAATTTATAATGGAAAGAGAACCTATATATGAATAACCTGAAACAGGGGGAAATGGGTGACCTTCTAAAACTAAACTAAATCCATGTTAGAACAAACACTAAAAGTTTCGTACACAGTGAGGCCAACTGACAAAACAAAATAAAACACTTTTCTGAGTTAGGCGCTACTATACAACTTATTAAACAGTAGCCAAATTCTAATATATTTTGTTAAAATGCGTGGAGAGTTTAATTCATCAATTCAGTTCGGTAATAAATTTATGTTTTGGGGTCTTGTTCAGGTTTGCTATAAAGTGGTTTAAACTAAATAAACCACCAATAAATATTACAAGAGATCTAAAAATAGTTTCAATTTATATATAAATTAACAAAATCTATAAGCGAATAATATATTACCTTAAATCATAGAGTCTTTAAGGATTTAAAATATTTAAGGACACGAACCTCCTATCAATGGTTATAATACTTCCATTGGCATTTTTAAAATGAATTTGGTGAACAATCAAATATGCTAGAATTATCCCACTATTTTTAATCAAGTGAATCTATAGCTTTATTTCCACGAAATACGGATTTAGAGAGGAGAACAGTATTAAGTATATATGTCAGGTGTGAATAACCTTTTCCTCATAAATAATGTCGAATATAATATAATTTTCTTACTAGTGGACTTATCTTACAGCTATAAAATATAGTCTATATCTACTCTCACGTATTAAAGCGTCAAACCATGTAATATGCAACCTTTACATATATATTATATATATATATATCAATTTTGGTAGATATATATACATATATACATAAATAAATATACATATATACATACATATATACACATATATATACATATATATCTTTAAGAAGTATGATATATATATATGTTTCAAATCATATGACTTGACGCTTCACGACGCGAAAGTAGATCTAGCCTATTTTTTCTAGTTTTCATATGTCTACTCGTTAGAAAATTATTAATTTTGGTAGATACTTTCAATACTTATAAAACAACCAAGCTAATAATTTAATAATATGTTATCGATATTGAGAGAGAAATTAGTGTTTGTCTCTTTCAAAAGGTGCCCTAAATGTGAAGCTATATTAATAAAATGAAGAGTTTGTTTGTCTGTTTTGAGCCTTGATTGATATCTACACCGATCGTATAGGGTTGAAATTGAACAAATAGTACCCGTTGTAAACATACATGTGCACCTCAAAGCCGGAATTTTAAACCTTGACTACATTTTTCGTTAATTTGTTAAAAACTAAGTCTAAGGAATTAAAATTAAGATATTATTTTTTCTGTCTGTTTAAAGCAAAGAAAGCGTTGCCTCAGGTAGTCACGCATTGTATTACCAGGAAAATTCGGGTATTTTTTCTAGTTCATAATAAAATCAAGGTATAATTCCATAGGCTCGCCACAATAAAAATTTCCACCGGAAGTACATCTGGGAAACATTACTAAACATATAACCCGCTTTGTTGTTTACGTGATATAACCCATTATTGTCACTGTATTATTATTATTATTATTATTATTAGCACCACGTCTTACTACCCGTTCGGGTTGTACGCACTTACGCTAATGTGTAATGGTAAGGTGGTTGTGGGATGAAATGGATGACCTACAGTTTAACGTGGGATCCAAACCATGGCGGAGGCCTGGCATTCCCCACATTCACAAGTTGTGATTAATACACGTCTTGTTAGAGATGAAAGAAGGGTGTGGCAATCAAATACATCTGTGCTTGGACCGAGGATTGAACCCCGGACCTCCAGCACAGAAGTCTGACAGCTTACCACTAGACCACCAGGTCACCCTTACTATCACTGTAGACTGGACTGCCAAATGACCGGGAGATCAAGGCTCGATTTTAAGTAGAGTGTAGTGAGGATAGTTTTCCAAAAATCGTTTTTTCTCCCACCACGTAAATATGAGTACACTTTCTAAAAATATAACCTTCTTTTCCCTCAAAGCATTGATGTATTTAGTACATAAGCGTACAGCCAAAATGGTAGTAAGACGAGGTACTAAAAAATACTTTGATATTCCAACACGTCAAGTAATGAGATTTACAGCTGTCACTAATTGTATATTGCCTATTTTATCAATAGTTTAAAATCAATATCTGACACATTAGCTCAGTAGAGTCAGTAGAGTAGCTGTCTACTAAGTTAAGTATCTTGAGTTTGATTACTGGCATGGGCGAAAAATTTACCTTCAGGAAATGGGGGTTTACCCTTTCACAGTGATGAATTGACGGCCGGGGGACTGGTTGTTGTGTGGTTCCTAGACTTAAGTTAGTTTTATCATTCATGTGCTGATAAAATTAGTCGGTTTAGGAAGCATACGTTAAATACCTTAAATAAATGAAAAATAAACCACTAATACTTTGTTAATTCTTAACAAATCTGTCCGAAAAAATTTGTTTGTATTTTATATAAGGCTGCTCCTGTGGAAATCGGAAATATACGTGTACATGGTTTTCGAATACTATACGATTCATATCATCGCATACATTTTGGATTATCTAGCAAATACGCCATTTAATGATTTCTTATTGCATTGTATAAGATTAATGTGTTTTTAATATTACGACACGATAGTTTGACTCTTAACCCAGCATAAAGGGCCGGCTTTATATTCAGACTGATTCAAATGGTGCCTGAAGATGGCCAGACAAAATAAACAATACGCAGTGGGCCACTACTCTGTACTAGTAGCATACCCACGAGTTGATCACCGTAGAAGGGTACACCAATAGAAAGATTAGATACTGGTATCAGTCAAAGACCCAACTAGGTCATGGAACAAAGCCTAAGATAAGTTTATTTCCACCAATATTGGATATACAGATTTAAACTAGCACCCCAACATGGCCACATAATATAGATTGGGCATCTGGTTATTTCCCAGGTATTTAAGGCTATGTCTTATGGACATAGAAAAACAAATCAAAAACTCTGTCATTAAAAAACACATCCTATGGACATAGCGAAACAGAGTATAAATCCTTAAATTCTAAACTATGTCTTATAAACATAAAAAAACTGAGCATAGCCCCTGACATTTAAAACTATGTCTTATGGACATAGAAAAAAACAGTCAGAAACACTTACACACAAAACTATGTCTTACGGACATAGAAAAACAAGTCAGAACTTGACATACAAAACTATATCTTATGAATATAGATAAATACATCACGATGATCCTATCTAAGATTATTAGATTAAGTACTCATAATCACAGACTTTACTTCATCTGCGGTCAGGAGGTGAGATCAAATCCTCAATCTTCTTAATCACCGCTTGCTTAGTCCGCTGGTCCTTGGTTCACTTCTAGGCAGTTCCTCCGATGAACCATTGCAATAAAATACAAAATTTGAAGAAAGGAAAGATGCACTGACGTATTAGGAAAGGGACATATATAAGAGAAAAATGAGCAAAAGACAACTAGCATTAGGAGAAGGCGGCTGACCACAACACAGGGAAGCAACCCGTCATTACTGTTTGGTCGGGCCATCGTGTAAGATGTCCTTGTGTTGAAACTTCAAGAAGTGTTTGAACAGTCATCTGGGGAACTTTCCTCAAGTGTAGGCGTTTCAAGCAACACGATATCATCGTGCGTTTGTATCTGCCACACATTATTAGAATTTATTAGTCCTTTGCTTTATATTAATAATCATGTATGAGGTATTTTTCTAACGGATAATTTAGCACGTTACAGAAGAACGCTGTATTACGTATTTTAATTGGCCATAAAGGGCACCGCTACGTTACAAGACAGCCAACTTATATATGTCAAGAGACTTTACAAAGCGGGAACCACCTTGGTGTATCGGATTTGGGGCATTCAATGTCTGTGAAACAGACCCTTCTACCAAGGTTACCAACCCAATCAGGCTTGTATCATCCAAACGTAACCACACACGTAAACGCAAACATCTGGCAGTTTAGGGAGAGATTATTGCATGCCTGCCATCGATCCATTGGTCAGTAAAAATCAGTCGACCTCTGTTGAGTTTAAGCCCGCGAACATCGGGTCCTTAGGCGGTCACTTTACCCCAAAACCCCCAAGGGCTCTCACATACATGAAGCACCAGTGAAAATAACAATGATTTAAATAATATTGTTGGATCTGGTCACTGTTTGTTTTTTATTATGTTTCCATTAAGTTTTTATATCCAAACATCTGGTTATTTTTATCTAGCATATATTTAGTAAAGATGTTATGTTTAATTTATCTATGTACACCAATTATAATATTAATGATGCCTAATAGTTCTCATAAATAATATTTTATTCCACTATTTTAAAATAAATCAGTTTTAAGATCCCCATTAGAAACAGTCTATCATATTGCATTTATCGAGTAAATAGATAATCAATATATCACAAGGAAGCAATCAAGAACCAAAATCATCAAGGGTGAAATATAAAGAAAAGAAAAAACATATAAATAAACGATGGAAAAATACCAAACATCAATACATTTTTCAGAGCTTTCACAAAATGAAGATAACACCTACCATTGTGTAATATTTTCTAGCATCCGAACTCAGATATCGAGCGCTGTCAGATAGGAGTCTTGGATCTAAGGATCGTGTTTCTTAGCTTAAGGGGGGGGGGGGAGATATATATTCCCTTTTCACCACCCTTGCTCACCCCCTCTCCATGGTTCTATTTCCTTCCTCAATAGGGGGTGATTTGTCTAGCCACTCTGCTGTCTACAGGTCACCGTGGGGGTTTGGCGCCACAACCACTAAATAATTCCTTTAGGAAGAATAGGGGTGGGGAGGTGGTATCAAAAACCATCTTTCAACCTCCCCCCTCCACCCTTGTACTGACAAAACTCAATATTAATACACCTCCCCTGTCTAGTTAGGCGACACAGTAGTTGACTCCAATATTATAATCACCGACCATTATTTAAATGTGATCCCCTAGAGCAGTGGTTCCCAAAAGGGACGCCTTATGTCCCCCTTGTTGATATTTGAATGGTATATGGGAAAAGGGGAAACGCAACATTATACACATTTTCAAGGACAATAATTTTTATATCTCAAACCCCGAAAGGACACAAACAAATACTTTTTAAAACAAAATTAATTATGATAGATACCTCTGAAACTCTAAATAAAGTTTAGTAAAAAGATATCTTTGTCGTCTAACACAGGGGCCTCCAAAACATGGCCCGCAACAAGGTTATATATGTCCCACCGTAAGATGATATCAAAAAATAAACATTTTCCCCTTGCTATTTCTTAACCATATAGCTTACAGTCAACTCTTGTTATAATAAAACTTTACTATCTCATATATTTTGTTCATTATGTTCAAAATTCACTGAAATGGAATTTTAAAAAAAATCTGAAGGTAATGGGTTAGTGATAAACAAAATGCGAGTCAAAATACAATCGCTTTTTATTGAAATCTATAAATTAACCTTTAAAAAATCAGTTATATTCTACTATTCTTTGTATACTGTTTAAATTAATATGTTTCCAGATCCTTCTCTAAGTTTTGTGCTTTTTATTCACTTGATTCCATAATACATGCATCCAAAACACTAAACTGAGTAGAAAAATAAGTTTTTGAGTTTCATATACTCCTTAAAAGAAAGGAATTAGGGAAAACCATTACTAAATGGCTACAGACTGTCATTCATTGTCCTGTAACTCCTGACGTATTAATACAACTCAGAAGACAGTCTTCCTTTACTTACCGCAGACAAAGGTATTAAAACTCAAGCCAGTTCACTGAGTGCAGTGACTGTTTCAGCTCAGCCCTCCTCCCAGCATTCCTTATCCACACTCCGTACTTTCAGTCAAACTTTGTGCTACCTAAACAATAACTCAGGTAGAGAATCGGTGTCTTCAAGTTTAAACAACTAAGAAGTTATGATTTTATTTGATGTTAGAATGACATTTCTTATTGAAAGTTTCAATTTTTCTCTTCACTAAAACCGAGGTTGGTGATTCATTATAACATAATTTTTTAACACACTTTTAAATGTATGTGGGTTGGGACCAATGAATCAGGTACATTGTAGATGATTGTACACTATAACCGAGTTCACGAAAACCAGAGTTGACTGTATTTGACATGTCCAGTTCCTGTCCGTTCTTATTCTCATGACACCAAGCAAGAGTCTTGTCGGAATTGCCAACCCTTATTTTCAGCCACAGGTGACATTTGACTAAATACCTCAAACCATGGTGTAAGAGACAGCTGGTGTAATTCCCTATATCAACATCAGAAAGGATTGTCACAATTTTTAGGTAGTTTCAAGTTTCAAGGTAGAGGGCTATAAAAGGAAATTCATTAAAGATGACACATAATTTTAAAAATAAGTAATTATTTTGATTATTTAATATAAATATAAATTATTATATGTAAAGTGATACATTTCTCCAAGAGAAGAATCAACCTCAATCACTGGCATATAAAAGTGACATTACTGATTTCCAAACATGACCAGACGTATAAATAGATTGAAAGTAAATTTGCAAGCTGAAACAAATTTGATTTGTGATCTATGACACATGTCAAGGTATTCAACGAAAAAAATATTCTATTGGAACAGATAAATGTTCATAGCTTGATTAATTTCCCGTGTTGTTAAAAATCTTATGAACGTTAAGTAGAATTTACTTTCTTCAGTGACATAAAAATTCATTTTTGACTTACAAAACCAATTTTGGGGATCCTATGACCTTGATGCAAAAACAGATGCAAAGAGGCTTTTTAAAAATCCATTTGACTACAATGTTGAAACAACACCAAGTCATTTTCAAATGGAAGCTTTGGATCTTGAATCAGATGACATGCTAAAATACAAGTAAAAAGGACAAAATCTTATCCAATTTTATAAATAGTTTCTGAATTTGAAGTGATTTGCTTTTAGAGTTGTGTTCAGTTTTTGGTAAACAGCTTCTGTGAACAAAAACTCTCAAGAATGAATTACAAGGTATGTCAAGTCCAACTATCAAGAAAATGTATATGATGAATATGTAAAGTTTATTCTAATCCATTTTAATAATGGGAGCCTTGTGATTGAAGACTAAAGTTCAGCAATATTTTAAAATTATAAAAGCAGTTCAATCATTTTCATTGATCACGTTATGCAAAGCTCCATGGTTTGTTAGTTACAGGCGAAATCTACCACTGCTATTCCAAAATAAAATTAGTTTAAGTTTCTTAAAAATGTGTATGCCCTGCTACCTTTATTTGTAACTGTTACATTTCTCTTTCATTTTGAATAATATCATACTGTTTTGCCCCAAAAGATCCAAATAAACTTTATTAATTCATTTATAAAAATGATATATTTATTTTGGACCTTGAATCAAAGTAGAATTTATTAGAGAGTGGTAGTTCAGCCTTGGTGCTGCGATGTGAATAGGAAAAAAGGGAAAATTGCCAAACTATCTTTTCCCTGAAAACTTCCTTTTGTCAAGGGGACAAAAACAATTATGGGTCTATCTGGATAAAAAAAAAGTGTGGAAGTAAATTATTCCCCCTTTCGGATCTCCAAGCAGGGACTACTTCAGGAGAAGAGATAAACTAAAGAGGGTTCAAATACATGTATTAGATGACTTGAAGAAAAGAAGAAAATTCTGGGAGCTGAAGAACGAGCCAGAGGACAGGGCGTATTGGAGGTCTAAGTTTAACTGACAAAAGGAATGGACCTGTCATAAGACAGAACACCTAATGATGGTAATAATTATAATATGTTCCAGTAGCAACAAGTTTGGAAACCCCTGAAGAGACCATTCGGCCACTGAAGCAGATAAAAAAAATAAGATATCGATTGATTGTTGGATAGTTCCCACCCGGACCAGCATGCACGTAGAATAAATGTAAAATACTTCAAATCTGGTTTTCTGGTGACTCAGAGGCTGGCCTTAAAATGTCTATTGGATGTACTGAGTTTATTTATTCACAAATGTTTCCCCACTCTCCCTACACACAAATGCGGGTATATTTCCTAAAAAAATCGATCCAACTAGCGTAATTACAATTAGTGCACACACTTAGATTATTGAATGCTATAATGTAAAACTCTAAGTAGACTGGACTGCCTATCATGGGGGTTCAAATCCCGGTCTGGTGTACTGAAGGTGGTTTTTCTATAAATATTTTTCCACTATGTCTCAAGGCAATTTTGAAAATACTTCTACTAAATTAAACTTTCAACTTTCCTAACACATAAGCGTAATTAACACTCATGCGTAAAACCTGATCGGGAATAGTTATGATAGAAGACATTATATAAACATACTCATAACTTTGTTAAGTACAATGCAAGTTAGATTCATATTTTGAAAAGTGATTTAATGTGCACTAAATATTGGATACATTTACCACTTCCATTGCAAGTGTGAAACTTTCATTTTACATTATTAACTAATTAATTAAACACTTCACGAACATATATAAGCGTCCTGATGGTTTGACATTAACTTAATTAACTAACGACGTTCTGAGAAGAGAAGACCTTTCTAATCCCTTCGAGAGTACAAGCTTTACGATATTCCTGAAATGGGCGTGGCAGTGTTGTTTATGAGAAACTTGGTCAGAATTTACTATTCAAGATTATGCTTTCACAGGACTCTTTTCTTTATTAGCCTTACGTTTGATCAGCGTTCATAAATAAAATGTAAACTATGAATGCCCTTTATTTTCACTATACAATTATAACATAAATTATATTTATATAAATATTAAACTGTTCTAAACAGTATACTCCAATTATTGTTTAGGTTAAAAAACAAACAAAAAAAACGTACTTCTAAAAATAAAAAAAATTATACTAGGATTTGAAAGTTCCTTTTCATCTAAACTTTATCTTATTTTCACAGTAAGTTATGTATACTTACAATTTAGTATTTACTATGGTAATGTAATTTTTAAAAAATCCTCAACATTTTTTTAAAAATTGTTTAAATACTATTGCTATTTTTCCAGCCATTTACTTTGCGCTTAAAGATTCAACATTTTTTCTCATGAAACATCTTTGAAAATAAAATTATTTTACTTTTTATTGTTATATTTATAAAATAGTTTCCTTCCCTAGAGATATTATACCTTTCTTTTCAATTTTGGCTTGAGCTAAATTTTGAAAAATCTAATCTCTTAGTAAATACTCTGAAATTTTTGGACGTCTGAAACGCGTCTTAGTGCTCCAAAAGTTAGATCACTTAGCGTATTACACAACGTAAATAACTTTTAGCTATAGACACAAAGATTTTAATTTGACACACTTAATAATTCAATTATTTGTATGACTTAGAAATATATAAACATTCACCATATCAATATAAAAGTGTCATAAAAATACACCAATAATATAACTAATCTGGAGTATTTTTAACGGAATTTATTTAATAACTAATTGCTATCAACTCGATCATATATTGGCTATTTATTAATTTTATTAAGTGTCTCTTGCTACCCAGCAATCATATTTCCCCATTAAATAATTTACGTACACCAAAACATTGCTAGTAGGTTTTTATGATCATGAGACTATTAGCACCTACATTAAATTACTTATTCTTGAAAAGGCTGCTCAAAAATCTTTACTTTACCATTACTTTTCCTTTACGTTTCCTAAATTGGAATTTTTTAAGTCAAAAGTTTAGGCTTTAAAGGCGAAAATAAAATTATGTCTGTTCAAATTTATTGACATACTTAGAATTCTTAAATTCTTAAAATCATACATTCAAGTAAAAAATTTATACAAAGTTTCAAGTTTATTAATTTTTTTAACTATTTCATGAGTATAATAACCTCTTCCCTAAATTATTTTAAAGAGGTAAGGGACCTTAAGTTGATGTCAAAATTGAAACTTGTCAAAGTTATCTGACATGTGAGCCAGTTAATAACATAAAGAAAGTAATTTTACTAAAGATTAGATTTGAATAATTTTTTCTGTCTTAAGTAAAGATAAAATATTGTAATCGTGACAAAATGTTATCTTAAAATAATTATGATGAATCTTTGCGTTTTATGTGAAACTGAACCCACAATTTAGGATGTTAAATTATGTTTGTTCCCACGTCTGTCTGTCTCTCTATCCCCGGCCACGACTCTAAAACGGTTTGATGAATTTGGTTCAAATGATATTTAGATTTATTATGGACATTTTATTTTGACTCTTAGCCCTCAAATTAACGCTATCTTACTGATGAGTGGTTTCTTTTTAACTTTTTTTTTATAAACTGGCTCTAATGATTTTGTTTAAAATGTAATATTATTACGATTGTTTGACATTACAAGTAGCTTGTATCATTGATTTTTGTAATAAAGTTCGTTTATGGGTAGTATACCAATGAATGATCTTTCAAAAGATTGAAATGTTTTAAAAATATTTCCAAATAGGTATCGTAATAGTGTTGGACATAATAAACAACAATGTATACTTGTCTTTTTGAGGGATAGTTCGTTTATGGCTAAATTACTGACTTCTCTAAAGTTTGAAGTATTTTAAAAATGGCTGTAATTATCTAGTTTCAAATTGGTATCTTGGCTGTTTTTGATATGAAAAATTGTACTGTGTATATTAACCGTTTGTGCTGTACGCATAGATTAGTTACAGTAATGGTATACAATGAGGAAACAATAATTTTAAAGTATATATATACTCATGTTTGTGTGTAGGGAGAAGTGTAAATCATTAAGAAAAAAACAACCTTTTTACACCCGACCAGGATTCGTTCTCTGAGGTTAGAATCTAATTTTGTTTGGCGCCTAGGTTTTTTGAAAAATCCTTATTTTAAGTGAACAAACCTTTCTATATTTCTTTCTCTCTAACAAACTTTGGACAGCAAAATTGACAACAAAATTGAGTAACTACCGCTTCAAGACGAAGGAAGATCACACACACTGGAGGAGAGGCTTAAATATGAATTTATTTCGTTTCAAAGTATAAAGCGTTTTACTTTAAGACATAGCTGTTTACATAACTGCTAAATGCTCGTGCACATAATCACAAACACAGACGACTTCTAATAAACCCAGCTCACAAGTACTGTGGCCTTTTAATAAATTAACATATCCTTTGAGTCCTAAGGCACGGGTTAGTGTTGAGTGACTTTTGACTTTCTAAAATATACTAGTTATAAATTCTAGTCTTAAATATACAGCTGTGCGTGAAATGTGTGTGTCATATTTGATAGCGTTTTAAAGCGTACACAACTGTCTACCTTGAGTTAAAACTTTGTTTATAAATATTTTACTATTTCTCACTCTCTTATATCCAGTTCGGTCTTCTTTAACCCGATTTGGATAAATTATGACAGCATTTTATATTAGGTTTCTATATTCCATGTCTTTAAAGGCTCGTAAAGCGAAACGAACTGCCTTGTTATAATTTGTTTTAATATTTATTGACCTTATCACGGTTTCCTACCACCCGCACAGGTGGTTCACATTTTTAATATCACGAGAAGTTGGAATTATAAAAAAATATGTTATGATAAATGTAAACAATTTTTAGTTGATGAATGGTTAAAAATCATTTAGGAAAGAACTTGCTGTATATAATTGAAAGTTTTTTTGTTGATTTATTATATTAATTAGAAAACAATGTACATAAGAAGATATTTGGGCCAAAAAGGGCTGAGGATACTGAGGAGTATAGGAGGTTATCCAATTATACATTATATAACTTGTAATCATTTTAAGACATTGCTAGGCTAGAAAGATCTTGTAGATTATGGTAGGCAGGACATTCAGTGCAAATTGAATAATCAAGAACAATGTTCAGGGAATTGACTGGGAAACCCAATGGTAAGAGACCATTGGGAAGACCTAGAAGCATATGGGAAAATAACATTAGAATGGGCCTGAAAGAGATAGGGTGTAATGGGGTGGACTGGATAGAACACGTTAAAAATAGAGATAGGGTATAATGAGGGCTACTGGTTAGAACTTGTTCAAGATAGAGATAGGATGTAATGAAAGGGACTGGGTAGAACTAACTCAAGATAAGGGTAGGATGTAATGAGGTGGACTGGTTAGAACTTTCTCAAGACAAGGGTAGGATGTAATGAGGTGGACTGGTTAGAAATTTCTCAAGATAAGGGTAGGATGTAATGAGGTGGACTGGATATAACTTTCTCAAGGTAGGGATAAGATGTAGTGAGGGGGACTGGATAGAACTTGCTCAATATAGTGATAGGGTGTAATGAGGGGGACTGGTTAAAACTTGTTCAAGATAAGGGTAGGATGTAATGAGGTGGACTGGCTCAAAATAGAGATAGGTGGCCTACTTTTATAATTGTGACAATGAACGTTCGAGTTCCTAATATCATCGAGTAAATAAATACGTAAGTTATATATATATATATATACATTTAGTCACCTTGTAAATTACCGATGCCAAAGGGCACGCGGTAAAATGCATTTACCTATTCTTATCTGGTTTTTTCGGTGAAGTAAGAGCTCAAAACTTCATAAATTGGCCATCTCCTTTCTCTCCTTATAAAGAGCAATATACCGTTTTTAAACTCTATCATCTTAATCTCAAATCCAATCATTTATTAATGGGGTTTATTGAATAGGTAGTAAGAAGCCTTGTAAAAAAAACTCCAAGTTTTTGAGAAAGCAAATTTCTGAAAAAACAAGAAACATCTTTTGACACTAAACTTCTAGACTCGAGAGGTGATTTAGATAAACCTCCGCGGTTACCCAGGAAAGGTCTAACCAATCAGGATTTACCCTGACAGCCCTTCTTTTTAGTCGAAAACAACAATAGCACAAGTTCAGAACATGTCTACTGATACCTTATTTACGGGCCTACTTTGGTGGACTTTTGTTAAGGCAGCGGTTGGCAATCTAAGGCCTACGGGCCGGATCCAGCCCACCGACTAATTTTATCCGGCACGCAAAAGATTTAATAAACAAACTAGTCTATTCATAAAAATAGGCTAGTAAATAATTATCATTGGACCCGCTTCGGTGGCTGCGTGATCTGACACGCTACTCTCGTGGTAGACTAGACTGCCAATGACGGGGAGATCAAGGATCGAATCTCGGTCAGGTGTACTGAAGGTGGATTTCCTATAATAGTTTTCCACTTTACCTTCAGGCAAATACGGGTACACATACTCTAAATATAACCTCCTTAATTCCTAAAACCATTAATGTAATTAGTAAATAAACGTACAAATGTGTAGTAAGACGCGGTATTAAAAAACCACCAATTATACCCTAATATATAAAAAATATTAAGTTGAAAATTTTTGCTCATATTTTTCTAAACAGGCCAATTAAAAAAAAAATCGATACCACCCACAATATCAAAAATGTTACTAGCCCCTGGTATAAGGGATGACTATCGCAATACACTAAAATGCAAATGACGGGAAGATTGGAGTTCAAATCCCAATTGTGTGCACTGAGGTTTTTTCTCTAAGTATTTTTCTACTATTCCTCCACGCAAATGTTGTTACTATTTATCTAAATTCAAACCTCCTCATATCTCACACATTAGATAAATTTTAACATATGCGTACAGCCCAAACGGTTAGGTAGATGGGGTGCTAAGATAAACCCCGTATTTACTACAGTTAACAAATTCAATAGTTATCGTGAACACTTGTACGTCAATTTTTAGCTAGGCTGGTCATAGCTTTAAGTGATGTGCAATCATAGACAAATGCATGGAAGAGATATAATTTGCCATACAGAAGCAATTTATTACAGTTATTTTACTGCCTATTAAACAGAATAGAACCACAACCTAGTCCCCGGTGGCTGTGATACCATTGATATCACTTTATCCGGTGATATTCACTCGTCTAACACCAATTCCGCCTTAAATACAAGTGAATAATGACCTTAAATATGAGACGATTCCTGGATAGCTCAGTGGTAAAAGTATTGGTGAGCTAAGGCAAAGGTCTTGGTTTCGATTCCTGTGTCCATATGTAATTTTTCAATTTAGAAAATATTTAACGCCTAATATCTTTGTTTTTTAAATATTCATTTGAGGGAAGATGCCTATAGGTTTGTACATTTAAAATTAAAAGAAATTATGACATATTGTTTGAAAGCCTAAGTTTATGTTAGCCAATATTTCTTCTCTATAGATTATTATTATTATTCAGCACCCTGTCTTATTACCCGTTTGGGTTAGACGCTTATACTCTATAAACACACAATAATTTTCTGAAATAATTTTATTTTGACACGCTTCGGTGGCCGCATGATCTAAGACTAAGGTCAGACTGGTTTCGTACCCGGCGGTACTTTTTCTCTGCCGTATACGGCTGACAATGCACGACAGTACAATGTGGTCACATTACTTTCAGCTACGACGGTACACCAAAGAACAGTATCACCGAGATCATGTGTAGATTTCCAGAAAAGGGTAAGACGTCGTTCAACATGGACATTGACTTGCAAAGTATGTGTTTATTAGAAACGAATCTCCTACTAAAAATCCTATAGTTTGAAGACCAAAAAAAGGGTAGATGTACAAAATGATGAAATGATAAATTTGGAACAGAAAATGGGAATCTTAGGAATATGAAAAAGAAATACATGGATAGCTTTAAATTGTGGTTTTGGTGAAGATTTGAGAAGATTAAATATACAGACTAGGTGACAAATGAAGAAGTCCTAAGAATAGTGGGTGAGGAGAGATCCATCTTGGATGTGATTCTTCGGTGCAAAGCAGACTCGATCTGACACATCCTTGGGAGATATTATCTTCTTCACGACGTCTATAAGGAAAGGTTGAGGAAAAGAGGAGCTTAGGAAGAAAGAGTATTCAAATACTAGATTACTTAAAGGAAAGAAGAAAATTCTGGAAGCTGAAAGAGGAGGCATATAGCAAGGAATATTGGAGATACAAATTTAACTGACAAAAGGAATGGACCTATCGTAAGACAGAACACATAATAATAATAATAATAATAATAATAATAATACAAAATGCATACAGAGAGCGAGAAAAGTATCCCATATAGTTCTACTTTCCGATACTACAAGTAATATTATTAAATTTTCCAAATCAGCCATTGTGGGTCAGTATAAAACTGTATTTAAATTATTGGTGATATTAATAACATTATTTTTCAGCTGCTGCAGTAGAGAAAATTCTAAGAACTGGCAAATACGGTCAGAAAAAACAAACTTATTTGATTTCGGCCGGTAGATGGTGAAATTCAGCCGTGTAGACCTACGTCTTACTTTACCAAACAATTTCGTATTGCTTGGCGTTCATTGTAATAAAAATGCTGAAAATGTCACTTGTAAATTCTGGGAAGATAAAAAGTAAAGTAAAGTAATTCAAATATATTTTTATGTTAGTGCTAATGTAAAACAAGATATATATTTTTATATCCACTTAGTTTTCTCACAAAAAAAAGAGGTATTCCTCGTTTGTGTGAGTGTTTTTGAGCACGATTCAGGACATTCAGCTACAAAAAATTAATCAAAATAAAAAGATGATGAAGGAGGAATAAGGTTACACTAGCCTCGTGGCTTCTTTGGTGCTGACTGACAGCTCACAGCTGACTTCTGACAGTCAACATTTAGGTGAAGTGACAGCTGATAAATACACGTTTTTGCAGATCATATGGTTTGGCGTGGGGATACATAATTTGGTCTGGTAACTTTTCAAAGCCACCAGCTCTCAGCTGTGAGCTGTCAGTCAGCACCAAAGAAGTCATGGGGCTACTGTATTTTACATGGAGAGGAAAACAACGTAGCATCCTTGAGCTTAGAATACAAGATAAGTATTTTGTGGAGAAGGTGTGTGGTAAATGTCAGTACTGGCAGCACATGAATAACACTAGCCTACATCTTGTTTTTATTAACTTCAGGATATAAGTGGTTGAAGCTAAAGTAAGTTGATGTGCTGATTCCAAAAATACCCCTCAACTTTGTGTCTAACATCTACATAAAAATATTTACTAATAAAAGAAATTTGCCAATTTTAAATACCAATCAAAATCATACATGTAGAATGCAATAATTAATATTATTATTTAAAACCGCGTCTTACTACCCGTTCGGGATATACGCTTTAAGTACTAATTACTATAATGGATTAGGAATGGGGAAGGTTGAATTAGATGAAGTGAACCCGCATTTGCGTGGAGGGAGAGTGAAAAACCATTTAGGAATAACCTGCCTCAGTTCACCCGACCGAGATTTGAACCTCGATCTACCCACCCTCAGCATTCGAGCTTAACATGACAAGTGCGTTAGCCAACTACGCCACCGAGGCGGGTCAGTATGCAATAATTATTTAACTTTTTCATGTTAAAATACACCAATAATCTTGTCAATTTATTTATCATACAATGTAGTATAAGCAATATCTATACTTATAAATGATTTCCACATATATTTTTTGATAGTCTATTTTGCATTTCCGCTTAAGAAACCATTAGTAATCTCCAATAATGGAGTTATTTCAGCGACCTAGATAACGCCTTCACATCGTGAATATGTCCTTATAAAATCTTTCCCTTGCTCATCAATTTCAGTTTCCAAATTATTAAGAAAAAACTCAAATATGAAAGTAGAAAATATATTTTCAAAGAAATAATCATAATTCCATATAGTTATAGCTTTGTAGTTGTTTCCAATAGATTCATGCACAAATGCTTTAAAGGAAAGCCAAGTTATTAGTTCAGTATCGTTTAGCTTCGTCACAAGTATATCATCTTTCAGAAGTTTCTTTATTCACTTAAATAAGTTTTTTTTAAATGAAAATACTTTAGTTTTCATAATGTTTAACACCCACTCCCACTTATTATGCTACCAATAAATTACAAAAATGTATATAACTAGAAGACTATTATAGGAGGGGAAAAAGTATGCTGTATTCCTCCAAAACTATTTTTTAATATAAAGTAATGCTTTTTTATATTTTTAGATATATAAAATCCTTATTCCATACTTAATATATTACCATTAAATATAATAAACGAACCAATCCCATACGTTTTAATGATAAAATAATAATTCATAATCCTAAATTTTTCAAAACATAGTCATCAGTTTACTCATATTAATATTTTACCAAATTTTTAGTAGGCCTATACATTGGTATTTATGATCTAAGACACCCCTAATATCAATTTTAAACAAAATCACTAAAGTCATTTTTCAGAAATGGAATATAAAAATAGTCACCAGTTAACTTAAACTAAGTATTTAAAATTAAAAAAAACACAGTGTAAAGTGATATTTGAACCATCATATACTCAAGGTAAAAATGTTCATAATATCAGCACTTTCTATACATAAGAAAATAGAAACAATCGAAAACCAGCTCAAATTGTAATTTTAGAATAAAAAGGCTACTTTGCAGTAATACACGTATAGAAAAATTTCACGCTGCTGTAATTCTAATAAATATAAAAAAGAAAACATACTCAGTCTCTAAGGCTCATTCCACATTTATTTCACTAAAATATATTAAAGTTCATTTCTTTATTGTCGTTGTTTTAGTACCTCACCTTCACCATAATTTAAATGTATAACTGAAAAATTTTCATCTGAAGACGCCATACTTCCCTTATAAATAAATCAACCTAAAATTAAGAATTAAAGGTTTAAATCTAGGTTGGAGAAAGGTTTTTAGACAGCTATGCTCTCCATAAAAATGATGGCCAAAGGGCTAAAAACTTATTTGGAGATAATTAATTGTTTAATTTGATCGGCAATATATTTCTAATTCATAAAGGTGAGCTGAAAATTAAGTTTTGAGATACCAAGGGGTGATAAACTTACATCTGATATCTGATAAAGGTAATGAGTAATTCTTAAGCAATTGGTCCATAATACATTAATATCTTAGCACGGTTTAGTCTTGAAGTTCAAGTTTAGATTAACCTGCTTCGGTGACCAAATGATTTAACGCGCTACACTCGCCAGTAGACTAGGATGTCAACGACGGGGGGATCAAGGTATGAGTCTCGGTCGGGTGTACTGAGGATATTTTTACAAACTGGATTTCCTCTCTCCCTCCAAGCAGATATGTGTAAATTTCTTTTAAATGCATCCATCCTTAAAATAAATGGAAAACTTATTAAAGTCTAATTAATTAATTTTATATTACTGACGCTATGAATATTTTTACTGGCATTTTTAACATCATGGTGAACTACATCATTGTGTGTTCGTGGGTAATTGTTTTGCTAGTGAGGATAGTCTAGTTTACTGGCGCGGCTGTGGAGAGATTGGTGTTTAAATCCCAACTGGGCTTTCTGTAAGGGTTTTTTCCCTAAATGGTTCACCTTTCTCACTCCACCAAAATGCGATAGCGTTTTATATAAAATCTTTCTTTATCTTTACTCCACTAGCGTCATTAAAATTCGTTTAACTTTATAGGATACCAACACGTAGCGGAGAAATTGAGATGTGTGACCTTGAAGCTTTTTAACGGATCTGGCAACGGCGTGTTGTGTAGTGTTTTCAGGGTAAGCAGAGCTTGTTAAAACTTATCCTATAATGTACGATAGTGCCCACTTAATCCCTATTTGACCAATCATGAATATTATTTTGTGCGAAATGTGTTTCAGCTTATATCCGACCAATTAGTATCTTACTGATTGATGGTATATCACAGGTACAGTTTAAAGTAATATTTTTTCTAGCAAGTTTTAGTACTCGTTCCATTAATTACGATAATAATGTAGGAATGAGGATTTTATACCTGTCAGCATTCCTGGCTACTATTAAACTAGATTTATAGGGTTCGATTCCCTTTGGTATTATATGTACTTTTACCGAAGTAGAGTTGCCCCTAAGGTTGCCATGGTCTAGTTAATTAGGCTTAAGTGATTGAGGGAGACTTTATTGGCACCACGTAATAATCATAATCATCATCACACCATCTCATCAGGTTGGGGCACGGGAGAGGGAGGCTTGTCACACCTACATGTCGTCCCAACATAAAAAGACTGTTACATATCCGACACTGCCAGTAGAGGACCAGAAATGTTTATCCCACAAACCCCAGCGACATTAGCTAAAAAAAAAAAAGATAAAATCTTATTTGTACCTTCGAAGAGGAATAGTATAACGCCATTTAGGGAAAAAACACAACAACCTCCATACCTGCCTCGGTGGCGTAGTTGGCTAACACGCTTGTCGTGTTGAGCTCGACTGCTGAGGACGGGGAGATCAAGGTTCGAATCTCGGTCGGGTGAACTGGGGGTGGTTTTTCCTAAATGGTTTTCTAATCTCCCTCCACGCAAATGCGGGTTCAATTCCAACAATTAAACCTACCCAATTCATAATCCATTAGCGTAGTTAGTACTTAAAGCGTGTAGCCCAAACGGGTAATATGACGTGGTGCTAAATATTATTATTATTAACAGCCTCCATACACTTGACTGGGAACAGAACATTTAGTTCTCAGAAACTGGCAGTCCAGTCTAAACACGGGAGAAATGCGGCCACTGAACCGTGTTGTCATATTTTTTGAACTACACCAAGAACACGCTTTTTACTCGACAGTCTTAAAAAAATATATAGAATGTCACGCACTTTGAAGCAGTCTAGAGGGAATAAAAATGAGTAGAGGGTGAAAGGATGGTAAGGCCGTGTATTAAGTTGATGGGAAAGTTAGGAGCAAGTAACCTACCCCGTCAGCTGCAAGAGCCGTTCCGTCATCCTACTCCTTTTGACTCAAGTATTTAATCCAGAGTGTGATGGATGGTGAAAGGTTTGTTCCTTTCTTCCCCATACGTCCGAGATCCTAATTGGACGGAGTTTAGTGACAAACGGCTGGTCACAATATTGAAGTTGTCTGAAAGTTTATTTTACGTACACTTTATAAAAGCATTCACCATATTATCTATGCATTAATTTAACGAAGGTTGGATGCTTTATCTTATTTGTTAAGGCATCCGCGTATCGATACAAGGGTCTTCGGTTTTAGTTCGATTTCTAGCATGGTCGCAAAAATTTTCGTCGATAAAAAGGGGATTTGTTCTTTCAAAACGATGGATTCATGGACCGGAAACTAGGTGTTTCTGTTCCAGAACTAAACCTTTTTATGATCAATGTTTTAAAACAGCACTATAAATATCTCAAAAATAATCTGAAAACTTTATTATATAACCACACAAAAAAAAGGCATTAGAGTAGTCTGGCGGACATTTAAAATACCAATATATTATTTTAAGTACTGTATTCACCGAGTTAAGAAATTAGTTCCCTCATTATATATTTGATACTTCTAAAAAATTCATATATTTAATTCAGGTAAAGATTTGTGGTTAATTCAGTAATGAATTATAAATGGAACATCATCCATTTGTACGGGGTTTAAGAGCTATTAAATGACCGTGGGTCCTATTGGGTGACTTTAATAACATCAAGCTTAAAACGAGAGTCATGTCGGTGGCCACATGGTATCAGGCGTCACTCTCGTAGTATACTAGACTACTAATAACGAGGAGATTGAGGTTTTACATTTTTGTTGGTTGTACTCAGTGATCTTTCTCCATTAACATGCTGGTACATTTCCTCTAAATATAGTATTTCTCATCCCTAAAACCACTAGCGTTAAATAGTACATAAGTGTATAACCCAAAGAGGTAGTAAGGCACCATTCTGAAAAAAAAAAGAAAATGAGTGAAGTGAAAATTATTATTTTTAGCGTTTGAAATCCCAGGTCGATTGAACCACAAAATATAGTACATACTTCACCTCTAATCACACTGCATATATATTAATTTTAGCATAACAATAACTAGAAATAGTCTCTAAAATATTGTTTTTAATGCCCACAGTCTATTTATAGTGTAGTGTCATGTAGTATTAGTCCTAATAGATGTCCTTGCAGTCTAGGAAGTAACCTAGGTCGTGAAGATTGCGGCAGGTTCCAAATCTCCCGGTTTCACACGTGGTTCCATCGAGGAGTGGCACAGTGGCTAGGCACTTACTTATTTTAAGTAATCAGTTAGTTTGTGACAGTAGGCCTATGTGACGGTTAAGAGAACTTTAATTTAGGTTAGTTTATTTATTATTTTGTTACATAGGCATGTTTATAATAGTAAATATATAAATAATCAAATTAACAAATACCAATAAAAACGTCCAAAAAAGTTCTAGCTCTATATATAGGTAGACAAAAAATTACTACGTTGGTTGTGGGGTGCCTCACCCCCATTGAGCTCCCCACTCCTTCGTAATCCTGACTATTATTAAGAATATATTAACTACTAGATTTATGTCAACAAAATATCATTTGAAATGGTTATAGAGTTTAAATGTTCAGGTAAATTATTTTAACTAGCCATAACGATATCAGAGTGGAAGTTAAGAAACATATACTTTCGGGAAACGCCTGCTATTACTCAGTAGTAAGTTGTTAACATATTATTGAGACAGCATAAAGTAGAGTCAGTATATAAATAATCACGATAGTCAATTTTATGCATACATAAAGTGTAAAATTATTTGTACTAAACCGTATCTTTCACTCTAGAAATAGACAAAACTTCCGGTAATGTAAAGAACGGGGCTCAAATCCCAGTTGGGTGTTTTCCTAAACGGGTTTCCACTCTACTTCCACGCAAATGTGGGAACACTTCATTTAATTTCAACCTTTCTCATCCTTAACACAATAACGTAATTAGTATGTATGCGTACAACCCAAACTGTTAGTAAAATGCTGTTCTTAAAAAAAAAGTTAAAATGTATTATTTAATGTAAAGCTACTAAGTACTTAAAGGTTAAGTTATTGATTATTACATACTAAGTGTTATCAACAGCCTTCGTGGCGCAATCGGCTAGCGCGTTCGGCTGTTAACCGAAAGGTTGGTGGTTCGAGTCCACCCGGGGGCGTATATTTTTAAACTTATTTTAAAACTTATTTATAAAATTCTCAAGTAACAATTTAAATGTTTTAATTTAAATTTAACTTCGCATAGAAAATATCTTTTAACTTTTAAGGTACCTAAATTAATATGTACCTATACAAAATTATATACAAAAAAGAGTGGGTTAATTGTAACATGTACGCCTAGAGATTAATCTTTTCTTTCATATTCAAAATATAAACAAATAACAATCAAATTATTTGCCACTGTATATTGTCTATTAAGAATAACATTTACAGATTATGGTATTAATATAATGTGATAGAGGTTTTAATAACTTTCGTAACTTTTCGAAATGTTCCAACTTACGGAAATCGGACCGTAGCTTTCTCGTGGATATTGGCAAGCAAGCAACTAGTAACTCATAAAGTTCTAGCAGAATATAAATATACATTTTCAAGTGGAACCGGCTGGTGATGCAGTTTTTTTTATATATGTAATTTATCGAAAAAAAAATGTGTAGTTGTTTAGCTATCTTCTTTCAGGAGGTGTTTATCGTGAGAATTTTGACCATAGTATTATTCTAGCACAAGACTTACAAACTTACTTAATCTAAGGGGTGACCTGGCGGTCTAGGGGTAAGGTGTCAAACTTCTATGCTGGCGGCCGGGGTTCAATCCTTGGTCCCGGCAAAGATTTATCTGATTACCAAACCCTTCCTTCACCTCTGACAAGACATCTTATGAATGTGAGGAATGCCAGGCCTCCACCGTGGTTCGGATTCCACGTTAAACTGTAGGTCCTTCATTTCATCTCACAATCACCCTACCATTACACATTAGCGTAAGTGCGTATAACCCAAACGGGTAGTAAGACGTGGTGATAATAATAATACCTAATCTAAGGACTCCCACTTAACAGTGCAAGTCCAACACCATCAATAGAAATGCAAGCACAGTAAGTTTATCAAAAGAAGATCATTTTTTTTGTAAATATAATAAAACATCTCTTTCTTCACCCAAAATGAATTAAATGCTGCTATATTATAAGTATTTTTGTTAAATAATGACTTTGGAAGATCACATTAAAATATATATGAATATAGGAAAGTTGATCTCGAAGCATAAGCAGTAAGATAAGGCTGTTCATTTAGTAAAAAAAAAAACCAACACAGATATTAAAATTGATTCAATCCACTTCGGTGGCCACGTGGTCTAAGCTGTGGTTCTCAAACTGTGCTCGGGGGGGCCGCAAACATATCTTAGGGAAAAATTGGCATAAGACAAGAGAACAAAATGCGGAGGGAAGTTTTCGAAACAACTAGGGGATATTATCTCTTGCTTACCCGACATTCGATCCGTCATTAGGGCAAATATAATTGTAGAGGTACATTAAACTTAGAGTCATGACCAAGGAGTACAATCAAAAAATAGTTTTAAGACTACTAGTCACTCTAAAGCGCTACTCTCGCAATTAACTAAACTGTGGAAGACGGGGAGATCATGGTTTGATCCCGATCGGGTGTACTGAAGGTTGTTTTTCTAATGGGTCTCTCATCTCACTCTCTCTCCCCCCCCTCAAAAGTTGGTACATTATTATTATTAGCACCACGTCTTACTACCCGTTCGGGTTATACGCACTTACGCTAATGTGTAATGGTAGGGTGATTGTGAGATGAAATGGAGGACCTACAGTTTAACGTGGAATCCGAACCACGGTGGAGGCCTGGCATTCCACACATTAACAAGTTGTGATAAATACACGTCTTGTCAGAGGTGAAGGAAGGGTTTGGCAATCAGATAAATCTGTGCCGGGACCGAGGACTGAACCCCGGACACCAAGCACAGAAGTCAGACACCTTACCACTAGACCACTAGGTCACCGGCTTATCAGTTGTTGAATATCTGTCATAAGCATAGCGTTATTAGATTAGATACATTTTAAATGAAGAGAAAAAGTTGTCATTACATTCCAGGACACCCTTGAAAGATATTCAACAACTCTTGATATCAACATGTGAATAAAATTAATCCATACACTTTTATCAGAGTAATATTTGATTTCTTTTGACCCCCAAAAAATTTATATACAAACTACAAAAATACTTATAATTTTTCTCGTCACCTACATCTTCATATTAAATTAGGTACATTGGCATATATAAGTGTAGTAATTCTTAGAGTATATTCTTTAAATTTATAAATGACACCTGTACACGGGAATCGAACCCAAAACCATTGGTTTACTATGCCTGTACTCTAACCACTGAGATGGATAGGTTCATTCTTCACTCATGTTTTAAGGCAGAGTCCGTGAAGGATGTGCTTAGAGTGTTAAGGTGCGTGAAGCTAAGATGCCACCCGCTTTGTAAAATAGTTCCAAAATCACCAAGTAGGCACCTTCGATGAAGTGACACAATTTTTTTTGTATTGCTCTATTCCAGATGGAGGCGATCACCAGCGGTCCACCTCCTAGAGACCCAAACGGGCGTGGATCCAAAGATCACAGATACCAGAAGGGGGAAGAATCTTCATTAATGTCCGCCTCATCAGCGCGAGTTCCTGTAATGTTTCTGGCGAGAGAAGGCGTCTAAGTCGAGAGAGAGAGAGAGAGAGAGAGAGTGAACGATTGCGCAACGGGACGGGCGCATGTTGGTCCACCGCCCTCTTAGCGGGGACGCAAAAGGGCGTTGGAAGTCGCCCAGTCGCTCGTAGTTTCTCGTGTCGTTCGGCCACGTTGACCTACGTATTACTGAACGTCATATTTTCAATAAGGCGACGACACTGTCACCTCTACAAAGATAACTTATTCCCGAAAAAATATTTACCGGAGCATAGACTTCATTAGTCAAGTGAGCGTTTATTTAAAAGGACCCAAGTTAAATTAATAAGAAACATACATGTAGAAAATAAAAGCTTCCAATTTTTATAGTAATTAAAATTTTAATATTTCTAACATTTTATTTAGGTGTAAATTTTTAACGAATGTAATGTTTTTTTCTCTCTCTTTTTCTCTCGCTAATTGTTTGACTGCGCTTGTGACGTAACGCTGTAATGTAATTGGTAAACCTCTGCTAGGTGACACGTAGTGTTTATATTACACTATTGTGTTAGAGTGTGTGTGTCTCTCTCTCTCTATTTTATGTGATATTTTGTCCAGCCTTTACATCAATAAACATTCGAACCAACTGGCCAGTGTGATGTTTAATACAAAATAAGTGTTCAAACGATGCTCGTTGTGATAATTGGTGGACTTGATTTTTTTTTTAATATAGAAATAACTTGCACAATACCTGTGTTTATATTTTTAAACAGTTACATACATTCTGCGAATTCACTGAATTAGTCCGCAAAACTTTTCTGTTGACAAATATGATATATATGTCAGTACATAGGAATTTACAGTTAAATGATATACTCCCCATCACCAACTTTAACTTGGTGAGCTATAATTTCTATTTTACTCTAATGTCAATTAACTTTCATAAATGTAATAAATGGTTAATGGATTATCTTTTATGAGTGGTAGTGTAAACTAATGTTGTAAATATTTATTCCGTGGTGAGCGTATAGAGGCAACATTTTTATTAAATATATCTGTGACTATTTCTTACATTAAAAAATATAATGTGTGTGTTATTTTCTAATTTATACATATATAGTCCATAAAGTATGAAATATACGTTATAAAAACAAACATTTATCTAGGATAAAATGAAACAATTACATCATTTTAATTAAATTTCAAGTTTTAGAACAAAATGAAATTAAATACAAGACAAAACATAAATGCACACGAGTGACAGGAAACAATTTATTTTTATTTGTAACTACATCCCATGCAACAAAATAAGTTCGTTAAGTTAAATACTACCATACATCATTATAATAACGAACGAAGCCTTTTTGTTGTAGATTTTCCAATATATATTTTTACTGATATTTAAAACTAGTTATAAAAATAAACTAAAATAAAATCAGTTTCAAAGTCAATAATTATTTTTTATATCTATTTGACATTATCATAATTTTACGAACGAAAGAGATTGAAAAAAACCTTATTGACGATATTAAATTCATTAAAAACTTCACAAAGTTATGACTAAACATTCTGATTTCAATTTTCTCTGGGCCCGCTGAAATATGTATGGCCTTGTGTTCCATATGTTATTCTTCTCCCGAGTGTAACTTCGACTGGGCACCCGTGTGACAAGCAACAGGTGGCAAATAAGAGCTTTTGTTTCTTAGCGCCCTTCCATATTTCTCCAAAAGGTATGAACTGATGATACCTAAGCAAAGACTTTCTAACAAAATTCAAGGTGAATATTCTCTATCTTCAGCAAGTCCTTACTTGTTATTTTCATTTGGGTTGCAACTTGTCAAGAGCCAGTAAAACCAGCAGTGCTTTTATAAACAACGACACCTCATGGGTGAGGAAAAAAAAAAGGAATCTTATAGCTGTCATTGAGGAAACTGGTATACTAACATGTTTCCGTCACTAGTGAAATGTTTATACCGGATACAGAAATAGCAAAGCTCAGGCATCTTGTTGACGCGCCGTCAAGTAACACATGTTCAAAACTATCTTACCAAAGAAGTCATAAAACTTATTTTAGTTTTCTTCAAAACGCATTGACATGATATGAAACTTTTCTAAAGATGCATATCAAAAAAACATATTTTAGACGTTTTTATGAATACTTTTATTAAAAAATTTCCTACGTTCTTTGCAAGAAAGGAACGCTAAAGTAAAGTTTGAGTGTGCGTTGAAATAAACTGAGTTTTATTATGACAATGCACACTTTTATTTGAATGAGAATATTTTTTAGCCCTTTTTGAGCAAATTAATATAAAAGTTGTTCCGTTTAAATAAGGGGAAATATAGTGAAATGTTCTCATTCTATCTCTTGTGATTAGATTGGCTAGAATCCCAACAGTTTCAAGAGTTAATTGATTGATTGACTTCAAACACAGCCACTTCAGACGGTTAGCAAATGCTCACGCTATGTAATTAAGACCCTTTCATTAACTCAGTGATTTATGACCACCCTGAAATTTTCAAAAGAAATCTATCCAAAACGTTGAGAGTGAAATTTTATTTTCGAGATACTTACTAGTTTATTGATTCTACTTGTTATTCTTTTCGTAGCAATCTACAAATATGTTAATATATTTATCTTTAAAATTTGGGGTGATATTTGTAGAAAGGGTGATCACATCTCGTTCACTTATATGGAGGTAACATTGGTGCATGTCAATCCATATACCAATTATACAAATTATAGTCAGTTTTAAATGTGAGTGAGTTGTCGGAATAGATTCGATTACAATACATTTTGTGGCACTTACTACAAGGGGTGAACCTTTTTTTCAAATTCCGGTATATATTTAATCAAGATGGAATTCAAGACGAACGCTTCAAACATTGACGAAACATTCATGGTGACGACGACCCATTTTAATTTGAGCCCCAACTGTACAGAGTTGATACATAACGACACCATGTGTAACGAGACAAAGTCCACAGTGAACGCATCGAACTCTACGTCAGGTATACAAACCCCTGGCTATAACATAATCCAAGATCAATCTATACAAGCGTTATTCTGCATTCTTTACACCACAATATTCATCCTGGGAGTTTTTGGAAACGTCCTGGTGTGTTACGTGGTGGGCAGGAATCGAGGGATGCACACCGTTACCAATTTCTTCATCACCAACCTCGCCCTATCGGACATATTGCTGTGCGTTCTTGCGGTTCCTTTCACGCCTCTTTACTCCTTCCTTGGACAGTGGGTGTTTGGGCCCGAACTGTGTCATCTGGTGGCTTGCGCCCAGGGCACCAGCGTGTACATATCGACTCTCACTCTCACGTCCATAGCCATCGACAGGTTCATCGTCATCATATACCCTTTTAAACAACGCATGCAGCTCACCACCTGCTTCATCATCATATGTTCCATCTGGCTCTTTTCTCTCATGGTGACTTTGCCATACGGCATTTACATCAGCCACAAGTTCATCGAGGGACGTTTCTATTGCGAAGAATCGTGGCCCACGGAGAACTTCCGCCAGGTCTATGGGAGTCTCACGGCTTCAATGCAGTTCCTTTTACCTTTTCTTATCATAGCTTTCTGCTATGTAAAAGTTTCTTTCAAACTGAATGACCGCGCAAGGTCAAAGCCCGGCGCTAAGAACTCGAGAAAGGAGGAAGCCGACAGGGAAAGGAAGAGGAGGACTAACCGAATGCTTATTGCTATGGTTGCCATATTCGGTGGGTCATGGCTCCCCCTGAATGCAGTCAACGTTCTCAACGACGTTTATATCCCGATAGGGACGTGGGAGTATTACAACCTATGTTTCTTCATGGTCCACGCTATAGCCATGAGTTCGACCTGCTATAACCCCTTCCTGTACGCTTGGTTGAACGAGAACTTCAGAAAGGAGTTCAAGCAAGTACTGCCATGCTTTGACCCCTCCGCCAGCCGGTCGTCAGGTTCAGGCTCCCAGGGCCGCACCGGGTGGCGCTCGGAGAGGACCTGCAACGGGAACGAGACGATGCAAGAAACGCTGCTTCATACCTCGGTGACCCGCCGTGGCTCTGTGAGGATGAACACCCCTGACACTTGTAGAGAGGAAGACACTCAACAGTCGGACGACCAGAAAACTCCCGTGGTGGTCGTCCTTGACGGGAAGTGCAAGGCTGTGAAGGAAGACAGCGTGGACGTGGAGACGGTGATACTTCCGGTGGCCACCTACTCTGCCGAGGACGAGTCTGTTCACCTCCGACTGGCCCCGGAGGACGGCAAGACTTCTCCCCCGGCGTGTAGACCGGCCCGTCTCGACTCAAGACCTAACCTTCCACTGGCCATTGTTTTGGGGGACTCGTTGTGAAGCAGGTAAGGAGATCTATCAACACACTTTTTTATTGACACGTGTAGTGTTCAACTTATCACGATCACTAATCTTTTGTACACTTTTTGATGATAATGTAGTAATTTGATATTTTATCAATATACTGTAATTATGGTGAAGAGAAGCTAAAGGTTAGAAACTCAGTAGAAAGCACTTAGGATGGTCTTACGTAGTTTTCCACTAGAGTTTAATCTAATCTAACGTCATAATCAACGTCCCTTAAATTCATAAACTAAAAACAAAGGTTTGGTTCATAATAACTAAACAAAAACGAATCATTTGGTGGTCTATATTTTAAATGTTATGGACTAAGATATAAATATTTTCTCTAAAATAGATTTTAGAATTATATGATTACACAAGGAATTCTATCTTAATAGATAATTGATAGCCACATGCTTGAGTCTTACGATCGAGAGGTCTTGCCTCAATTGCACTTAATTGAAACTAAAAATCCTTCGATTTTAGGGATGGAAAAGTGCATTTATAAAGTCCTTTTCATTGAAATTCTCCACTATATAAGATTTAAATAAAAGCTTAAAAATGTATTGAATAATTTAAAAGTAAGAATATATTTAAATTTATTTGATGTATAATTGTATAGCTCAAGTTTAATATCTTATTGAAATAGTGCCTTATATAGATTTTTTTTTAAATAATTTAGCTGGAAAAAGTATAAGAAAATCGAATTACGCTAATGTGTAATGTTAGGGTGATTGTGAGATTAAATGGAGGACCTACAGTTTAACGTGGAATCCGAACCACGGTGGAGGCCATGGCATTCCCCACATTCACAAGATGTCTTGTCAGAGGTGAAGGAAGGGTTTGATAATTAGATAAATCTGTGCCAGGACTTAGGATTGAACCCCGACCGCCAGCACAGAAGTCTGACACCTTACCCCTAGACCGCCAGGTCACCAAAAGTCGGTACAATTCCTTATTATTCCTAGACGGTGCCTACCTAGTCACTTTCCCTGTACTAATTGTGACCAGCTTATAATTGGTACTATGACGTCATTTGAGGTTAGATAGGTGTAATAAACAATGTAACTAGATATACACTATATGGATCGTACCATTACTAAAGATATGGTACCATATCTTTAGTAATGGTACGATCCATATAGTGTATATCTAGTTACATTGTTTATTACACCTATCTAACCTCAAATGACGTCATAGTACCAATTATAAGCTGGTCACAATTAGTACAGGGAAAGTGACTAGGTAGGCACCGTCTAGTAATAATAAATGCATTGTTAGTTTATACATAATTTAGAAAAGAAGGTTATCTGTATCAGTGGGCACGAAGGTTAAATGTTAGGCTCATTTTGTCTGGTCTGGCGTAGTCAGTGTTTGTTTAACAGCCGGGTGTATTAAGTATGGATTTACCTAAACGCTTATTCACTATCCTTCAACGCAAACCTCGATACACTGCCTATAAACTACACACTAAGCATTCCTACTCCTTATAATAGTTAAATACGGATATTCCGAATTGATAGTAAAGCATGGTGATGAATATAAACAACTAAAACATAAGTGTGATATGTGATGTAACACGGAATAATACATAATTGTGTGTCATATCACTTTACACAACTACCACGTGGCCCATGGCATTAGACTCGCATCGAATTTGGTTTCAGTTACTAACCTATTAACACTGATTTGAATACGAGGAGTTATTATACACTAAACATTATAGTAAAACAATTTTATATATTTATACGTCAAGTCATGTGATTTAAAACTGCTACTTTGATAGAATATATTATTATCTATTTAATATGTTTCACCGGCAATGTGTGAAACCCAGGTGTTCATAAAATTCCTAGACTTTCTATATAATGTCAGAGTGGTTTTGGAAAATAATGAAAGACAAGTTTTGCTGTTGTATTTCATACTCATTTTCAAGTCTTTGTTCTTTTAGAAGTCCCGGAACATGTTATCAATTCTTTTATCCAGTTCTATGTAATACTTGCACCATTTTCTTGCAGGTTCACCTAATTCCCAGGAGTTAAGTTGCTTAGGTTAGGTTAGTTTAGAATGGAGTTGTTAGGTAAGGTAAGGTTAGGCTAGGTTAGATTAGGCTAGCTATTTTTCTCGGTAATATATAATGACTAGTAATTATAAAAAATTTCCTACAAAAAATTTGAGGTACAACAGCAAAATTATTTTATTTCTTACTTTGCCAAAACCACGTTATCATTATATAGAAAGCCCAGGCATTTTATAGCATGCCTGGATTAGAGACATTGCCGTTAACATATTTTTTTATCGCCGCATATACACTCATACATGGTGACTGCTTTAGGGATGTAATCTAACCGTACTTACCTAGAAGGAGAGCGACAACAATTTAGGAAATAACACTCTCAGTAGACACTACCGGAATTCAAGCCCCAATATTCCCGTCGTCAGTAGGCCAGTCTCACACTTGAGTGTGTTGTTAAGGCTCAGCAGGTGTGCCACGGGAGTTTTAGGGATGATCAATAATAGGGTAGAAAAAAATTTAGATAAAAACTATATCTTTTAAAATCCAAAATCAATATTATTTTTATAAATATCACAATTCTAAGCAATTCAGCCGTTGAACTTTTATACAATTTCTTAATACACATTATTTTTATGATTCTATCCCTCCTTAAAAACTGATGGAAGTGCCTCGTGTGTCGTGTGTGTGTCGTGTGTGTGTGTGTCGCGTGTGTGTGTCGTGTGTGTGTGTCGTGTGTGTGTGTCGTGTGTGTGTCGTGTGTGTGTCGTGTGTGTGTCGTGTGTGTG
>CABEEJ010000157.1:340213-398859 GCA_901482245.1 Timema douglasi
TGTATGTGTGTGTGTCGTATGTGTGTGTGTCGTGTGTGTGTGTATGTGTGTGTGTCGTGTGTGTGTGTGTGTGTTGTGTGTGTGTTGTGTGTGTGTTGTGTGTGTGTTGTGTGTGTGTGTCGTGTGTGTGTATGTGTTATGAGTTTTCAGTTGAAAAAGGTAAAAAAAACTCTGCTTTAGAGAAGTCGATCACTGAAACAGATTAAAAATAATTTCAATATCCTATTAGAATTTTATAAAATTATGAACAAAAGAAAAGGTGTTTGATTTTTATAAATCTTTCTTCCTACCAGAATCGTACTATAGTTAGAATTTTGTATCTCACATTGGTGCACTCAAGATAGTTTCCATTATCACTGAGCTTCCACCCGCACCATTGGACGCGCGTACCAAAATATTTGACTTGTCTTGTCTGGTTTGACGTTGACAGGGAGATCGAGGATCGAATCCCATCAGAGTGTACTGAAGCATTTATATACGACTATCATATATCATAGTCAATGACTGAAGCACTTCTCTTTAAAGTCGGAGTATATATGATGTAAGAAAAGGTGTTTTTGAAGTTTTTATATCAACACTTTTTTTTTGTCTAGTAAAAATAAAATAATGCTCCAGTAGAAACCTAGAAATACATTTTCTTCACGTGGTGATATCAATATTTGTTGAATAGCTGCCCTGAGAATAGCGTGAGTAGATGAAGAGAAAAGTTGTCATTAAATTACAGGATGCCCTCGACAGATATTTAAGAACTGTTGAGGTACCCACGTGAAGAAAATTAAACTACTCTACAGGATAAATATATAATTTCTTTTGGCAAAAAAAAAGTGTTGAGATAAAAACTGCAGAAATTCTCCCCTTAACGCGTGTTCTCTACACTATTAAATTAATAGTTTTCCTCTCTTACACCAAATAAATTCGGGCGCATTAAGTCTAAAATATACAAATCCTCGTCCCACTATAATTAGTGTAAAATATATGTAACACTTGAACGGGTATCAAAACTCAATACTCGAGCAAAAATAAATAAATGATTACATTGCTGTAAAATGTTTATTTTAAAGCAAAGTTTAATTCGTAAATATACCTTTTGACGAATGTCAGGTATGCTACATTTTCCTTCCAACTTTTATAATATATTGTGATAATATTTAATCTTTCTTTTTTATTAGTCTCAGTAAGATATAGCTTACTAACCTTTACTATAAACATTTATTATCACTATTATAATTACTAGAACCACGTCTTACTACCCGTTCGGGCTATACGATCTTACGCTAATGTGTAATGGTAGGGTGATTGTGAGATGAAATGGTGGACCTACAGTTTAACGTGGGATCCGAACCACGGTGGAGGCACTGGCATTCTACACATTCACAAGTTGTGATTAATACACGTCTTGTCAGTGGTGAAGGAAGGGTTTGGCAATCAGATAAATCTGTGTTGTGACCGAGGATTGAACCCCGGACCCCCAGCACAGAAATTTGACACACTCCTTGACCAACAGGTCACCTTACAAACATTTTACATGGTATGATAAATTACGAGACGATATTGTAAATAGTGTATTTTTGGTTTTATTATTTAGGAATTTTACGTGTTTTCAAACACGTACGGTTTCTAGTTGATATTTCCTAAACCTAAGTTAGATGCACAGTACATACATATTTAGATTTTTTCCAGTGGATTTATATAAATAGTTAAATCCATGACGCCAACACCTTATCTAAGTTGGTAGCGTGTCTGCTTACCAAGCTAAGAGTCCCGGATTAAATTCCCGGCATGGCCATAAATTTATCACCCTCCTCATTGATAAATTGACGGCCAGTGACTGGATGTTGTTCCTGTCCTAGTCTTAAGTACGATCATAAGACATATGAAGCTACGACAGGCCTAGCGAGCTGGTAGTGGAAAATATATGGTTTGAATAAAAAAAAACTGACACAGGCCACAGACCGGAAACAGTAATGGATGAAAAGTTAGAGCCATACAAATTGAAGTATTTCAAGAATTTTGTTTGTTTGTTTGTTTGCGATTATTACCTTTTAAAACAAAATATTTCACATTTTAAATATGATTTATATCATACATTTTTATTTTTACAGTAGGCCCACGTAAAATACATATTTTTTAAATGTTACACATTGCATTGAAATAATAATTTTGTACGTATTTATGGACATTTATCTTAGTATTTATTTAAGTATAGTTGACAAATTACAGCTGGACATTGGAATTTAACCCGGTTTATTGTTTTATGCCTTTTAAAATAATAGTCATGATAGTGCTAATGAACAAAATTTTAATTTTGTGGTTGTTTTGCACTGGGTATATGAAAAGTGATACCTCAAATTTTATTTAAAAAATCTTTCCATATCAATATATTTTTTCTTTACATCGAAAAAAATCAACAAGTTGTATATATGTTTGTGTTTAACACACACTTCTTAGCCTGTTTGCTGATACGCAAACCTAGAAAAGATTGTTTTTTGTTATGAATCAGTTGCAACCAACCTTAATTAGTAAATATATAATTTGAGTCACTTAGCCTGTATTTTATATATTATTTTGTTGATGTATTTCAATTGATTTCACTCGAGTTCGCGTTTGATCTATGTTACAGTCAATATCGTATTTAAGGTACCTTGACCGATAGTAGATAAGTATATAAACAATTATGGTGGAGCAATCCATGGGTTTAAGCTAGCATTACATTCGATCGCCATTAACGATAAGTTCATGGCTTAAATCCAAATTGAGATGATTTCTGGGAGTTGTTTCCATTTATTAACCAACATACTCAACCATTTCACCTGAGACAAGATACTAATAGATTTTTGCTGGTCGAAAACAGTATATAAAAAGTGTTGCCATCTATTGCAGTGAAATATTATCTTGTAAGACTCATGAGTACTGAAATAGAAGCTTTAACAATGGTGCTATTTGAGGAGTTTTGAGACGCATTGTAGACGTTTAGCAATCCTGAATTATTTAAGGGTGAGGTGAAAGACAACGGGGAAAAAGGTCAGTATCCTTACAGCTTTTTTCCTATCAAAACAACTTTTTTGGTAAAAATAAAAAAAAAAATTTTTTCCAGTAGTAACGTTTAGTTTAATTTATTCACACGGGGATATCAACAGTTGTTGAATATATGTCAAGGGTGTCCTGGAATTTAATGACAACTTTTTCTCATAATTTAAAAAGTTTTTCATCTAATGCCGTTATGATCATGACAGATATTCAAGAATTTTTTATATAGCAGTGTGTATCAAATTAAAATAAACGTTACTATTGGGGCAAAATTTTATATATTTTGGCCAGAAAAATGCTTTGATATAAAAACTGCTAGCACACTTACCTTTTCAACTGTTCCCTACATCCTTAGGAAGTTGTTTGACATTTTTTAAATATTGTTCTCAATAAATTGTAGCTGGACACTAACTATCATTATTATTATTATTAGCACCGCGTCTTACTACCCGTTTGGGTTATACGCACTTACGCTAATGTGTAATGGTAGGGTGATTGTGAGATGAAATGGAGGACCTACAGTTTAACGTGGATTCCGAACCACGGTGGAGGCCTGGCATTCCCCACATTCACAAGATGTCTTGTCAGAGGCACTAACGATCAGATGGCTTATGACCACTTAAAAAGTTTAAATGTTGATTTTAATGTTTTAAGGTGAGATTTCATATTTCTTAGATTAAAGCAAAAGGTTATAAACTTAGATTCCATCTATTAAATAAAATCATGTTGTGATAAGGGGCACAACAAAACATTTTAAGATAATGTGGGATTATTTTTATAGGGTTGTATGTAAGTGGTCACACATTTTTAAGAAGCAATTTAAACTTAGAGCTTAAACTTTTTTCTGGTCATAACGTTCACCTACACTTTGGTAAAAACAACATTTAAAAATATCAATTCCCTTACTAAATAATACGAGATTTATAAACGTACTCAACTTTTCTCATTGTTCTTCCACAGAGCACCCCTACGCGGGATTTAGCTACATAATTTCAGATGCCATAAGGTATTTGGTCAACTACTTAAATACATCTAGTTCTCATTAAATACAATATAATGTTGATAAGTTTATGATTACAATGTTTTATAAAAAGTGTAAAAATACTAACAAAAAGGTTTTTTTTAGCACTGCGCCTTACTACTCGTTCATGTAATATGCCTACGTAATAATTACACTTAAGCTCTAGGGATTAGAAAGGCTTAACCTAGAGGGAGTGCACCCAAATTTGCGTGGAGATAAAGTGGAAAACCATTTCGGGAAAACTACCCTCAATGCACCCGACTGGGATCGAACCCTGTTCTCTCCGTCTTCAGCAGTCTAGTCTAGAACAAGAATAGCACGTTAGACAATGCGGCCACCAAAGTGGGTTAAAGCTAACGCTAGTAAAAGTTTTTACTTTTCCTCAAACAAATACCGAAGCATGTCAACAAGCTCACAACTTAAAATAAGAAGCCATTTCATGATTATTTTCATAGTTTCGATCCATCTGAGCTTTTGTGAGAATTGTTCTATATAAATAAATGAAAATGATCACACTCGAATAATATGTGAAAGTATTTGATAGATGTGAGTTTAGAAGACTCAAGGATCGATTTTTTATAACGATGTAGTTTTATAACGTGATTGACTGAAGAGTGACGAGGGATTAACAATTTGCCGACTCAGAGTCTATGTAGCCAACTTATTGCGGCGAATAAAGTTTGTTTTTAAAGTTATTAACAGTTTAATTAGTTCAGGGTTGAGCCAGACCTAGAAAAGAATGTGTTGTTTAAGACGAGGTATGGATATATTGTTTGGGCGGCTAGTAATAATACGTCGGGCTGTTTACTGTCGGCGGTTGTCTTTTTTCCCGTTCAATGTAGTTTTTCGTGTAATAATAGGATAAAAATAGCACGTTCGAACCAAGATAAATAAATAAATAGTTATTCATGGATTTAAATTAAAGTGATTTGCCCGCTGTAAGATCTAAGACGTTAATTTCACAATAAAATAGCCTGCCAAATACAGAGAGATATGGGTTCAATTCCTGTTGTGTGTACTGATGGTGGCTTTGACTAAATGGGTATACATTTAGGTAGGTAATTCCCTTAAATTCCAATACCTAAAAAGACAGGAAACCCAAGGAGTGATATTTCACTGAGGGTAGAGAAAGTTCCTTCTTTAAGAACTAGAATAAACTTGAAGGATATTAAAAAAAAAATATTTTTACGTATAAACAAAAGTTACCAAAACTCACTAACATATCTGTCGACTATTATTCTCCTACATTTGGCTGTTTTACCACTGCTTTTCCCTAAAAGTCTCTTGTCTAGCCTCTCCAGAAGTAAAGTCCCACCCGCCATTCTGGTACCAAAAGTTGGGAAACAACCTTTACATAAAGTTTCGGGAAACGAGGGAGTTAACCCACAAATCCAGGAACCGTCAAATGTGAAGTTAAGATATTTAGAAGTGAAACTTATTTCACTGGTGGCCAGGAATTTTTTTTTATCACCAAGTCTTAATATATGTTTACGATCTCTGCATTTATGATAATTTACTCTAACGGGCTAAGGATGAGGATGGAAGAATTTTAGATGTAATATATCCGCATTCACGTGGGAGGCGAGTTAAAAACCATTCAGGAAAAAAACACTCTGAGTAAACCTGACCTGTATTTGAACTCCAATCTCTCCGTTACCAGTAGTCTGGTCTAGCACATGAGCCACAACTTAAGCCATTTGATCAATGAAACAGGCTTGCCAAAAAGTTTAAGAAGTCTGTCTCACCTCATCGAGTAATTTATACAACTTTGGTAGTCGATACAGATCGAACCAGCCATGGTATCGTGGTGAGGCTTTTTCTAGTCTTCATAAAAAAAGGAGTGGATTTTAAATAAGTGAAACCATTACACTACATTTATTTTAAATATGACAAATTTGAAAAATCGTTACTTTAAAAAAAACATTAAAATATCCCAAATTTGCTATTGTAAAATGAAGAATGGAGAAAACCACACTTTGATACTTTTTTTTCTCTAGCTTAGTTTTATATATAATAATAATAATAAAAGCACTAAAAAATAATAATACAATAATGATAATAATAATAAAGTGTCTGGACTACATAAAGCTGTAGGCCAGTTTGCGGAGAAATTGCCCAGGGTTCACCCTAATGTATTAATCGTACATCCTTTCCACGGAGGCTATTTCCATGTACCAATGAGATGAAGTGTAGACATTAGTGAATATGACATGATAAATTTTCCCCTTTTAAGAAAAATCCCCCCTCCCGGTACCAGCCGTGAATCGAATCCGCGACCACTAAGTCAGCAGTCCGGGACTCTGAACACTACACCACGAGGTCGGTTCTCTTGTAGCTAGTGACTCTGTTAATCACGTAACAGGCTATTGAGGCGCTACACACCTACTGCCTTTGGTCACCGTCGATAGAGGAGGTCATGGTTCGAATCTCTACCGGGTATATCAGGAGGCTGTATCTCAAATACGATTTTTGATTGTGATTGTGTATTCCCCTTTCTATACAAACGGAGGTGCATTTAACTATATTCTATACCTTTACATTTTAGATTAAATAGGTATTGATATCTATCAAAGTAACAGCTGTAGCTCACATGACTTGACGTATGAATACGTGAAAGCACTTTTGTTCTAACACAATTTTCTTAGAAAAGCAACTATATATTCTTTCACTTTCCTTAAGTCAAGAAATTTGATCGGTAGCTGTTACTTTTGTTACATAAAATGTTATTAATGTTGAATTAAATTGGTTTTAATTTCATAAAAGGTTCTCAAAATGTCCATTCGTAAGAAAATCAAGGCATATAAACATTTCTAGCTGTAAGATAGGAACTTTCCTTTGAAAATTGAACCATAGGAAGTCTTGTGTTGAGCATTATTATTGTAACAAGATAATTATATTTCCTGGTTAAATATCCGGCGTTGCCTGAGATAAATGTTTTTAGTCTTATGATTGTTAGTAGAAGTTAGATTAGATTTAGTGCCTTTAAGCCCTGTGGTAACTAGGGCCCAACCATTCTTTCAAATAGTTTAAGACAATCTAGCTAAATTTTTAGAATGCTGGATTCGAGGTGCGCACGTTCATGCAAAGGGTCTATAAATTCTTAAAATTTCAGACACCTGCTTGAAGTAGATATAGCACAATGATCATAACAGGCAAACAAACTTTTTATTTTATTAATATTGCCTTGCGTAAGAAGTGGTTCTTAATTTATTTAAATAATCAAATCAAAATTTGAAAATTACAGCTTCGAATTGGACATTTATGCGTGTAAGAGCAACTCATTTTTGAAACTTTAGACATATGCTTGTGGTTGATATCGCTCAAGACTCATGTCATAAACAAACTATTCAGTTAGTTAATAAATCGATCCTCGGTCCCGGCCAAGATTTATCTGATTACCAAACTCTTCCTTCACCTCTGGCAAGACATATTGTGAATGTGGAGAATGCCAGGCCTCCACCGTGGTTCGGATCCCACGTTAAACTGTAGGTCCTCCATTTCATCTCACAATAACCCTACCATTACACATTAGCGTAAGTGCGTATAACCCGAACGGGTAGTAAGACGCGGTGCTAATAATAATAATAATAGTTAATAAATATAAATGGAAACATAATAATAGTTAAAAAAAAATGTATACAAATATTATATTAATGTTTATATTCATACTTTGACAATTTAAACTTTTTAGTGATTAGATATTTTTTGGTCATATCAGATTTATAATACCAACAAACTTTATTTTGACACCAATTCTTACTCCCCGTTCGGGTTATACGCTTATGTACTAATTATTACGCTAATGGTTTTAGGAATTAGAAAGGTTATATTTATATTAAGTGTACCAAAATTTACGTGTAGGGAGAGTATAAAACAATTTTTGAAAAACCACCCTCAGTCCACCTGACCAAGATCCGAACCTCAATCTCCCCGTCATCGGCAGTCTAGTCTACTGCGAGAGTAACACCTTAGACCATACGAAGTGGGTTACAAACATTATTACGATAACGTTCTACCAATAAAACATTGTTAATAAATAACAGTCGCTAGTTTTGAAAGAGTTTTATTGCCATACCAGAAGGGACATAAACCACTGCATGGAGAACATGTGTTGGATTCTCGTCAATTGAGACATAAACATCAGTGTTAACTCAAAACATGTTGTTATAAACCGTCAACAAATATGAGGTACCAATGTGTTAATGCGCGGATTGAAAAACGTGTGCAGAGTTTATTAATTAGTGGATCTATTTAAAATTAATTTTATAAAATAAATTATAGCCCACAGTACTTTGTTTTTTTCCTTATTAACTTATAGTCTTTTGATGACTCCCTAAGAATGTAAGTTTAACTCGTTTGTTTGCTTTGGTTATTAATTTGACCCCGACATCCAGAAGTAAAAATTTAAAGAAGATTAGAAAAATAATTTATATTGTAAATATTTAAGCTTTTAGGGGCACTTTGGTGTGTTTGTTTGTGAATTTTATATAAATTATGAATACAAATATAGATTTTTTTTATCATACACATTCATAAGATGTAATATGTATTAACCTAGCACGTGTTTCGGATTCAATTTATGGAGGAATAGTGGTGCTGGGAGGGTAAGGGGGAAGGAATCGTATCGAGATTAATCAGTTACCCTTTTAACAATCTTGTATAAAACCGTGTCTTGTGATTCTTAAACGAACAAATACAAGACAGTATTGTTAGTGACTTAACAAGTCCATGAAATTAGACGGTTACAACTGATCTAAATATTTTTGGACAAATGTACGATCATAATGACCACTTAAGTTGCATGAAAATAATATATTAGAAATATTACGAAAATGTAATAAGAATTATTTACTTTCTCTATGGTGTCAGGAACTCAAAAGTCCCTTGGTGCACTTACAAAAGTACGCCACCAATCCCTATCTTGAGATAGTTCTATCCAGTCCACCTCATTACACCCTATCTTTATCTTGAGCTAGTTCTATCAAAGTCACTTTATTACACCCTACACCATTCCTGAGCTATTTTGACCCTGTCCACCCCATTACACCATATCCCTATCTTGGACCAGTTATTTTAGTCCACCCCATTACACCTTATCCCAATTGTGAACCAGTTATATCCAGTCCAACTTATTATACCATATCCCAATCCTGAACTAGTTTATCCAGTCCAACTTATTATACCCTATCCCAATCCTGAACTAGTTTATCCAGTCCACCTTATTAGACCCTATCCCAATCCTGAACTAATTATATCCAACCTACCCCATTACAAAATATCCCTATCTTGGACCAGTTATTTTAGTCCACCCCATTACACCTTATCCCAATTCTGAACCAGTTATATCCAGTCCAACTTATTATACCCTATCTCAATCCTGAACCAGTTATATCCAGTCCAACTTATTATACCCTATCCCAATCCTGAACTAGTTTATCCAGTCCAACTTATTATGCCCGATCCCAATCCTGAACTAGTTATATCCAGTCCACCTCAATACACTCCATCCCTATCCTGAGTGATATACACAACGCAGTGGTTTGGCTATTTCCTTAACTATTAGCAACCCAAACTGTAGCTTTACATTTTCAGCTACGTCGTTAATTCAAGGCTAACACAGAGAGCAAACAAATCTGGTTGGTTACTTACACAGGCATTGAACTGACAAGTGCGAAGTTGTTCAACTTTTATGTGTATGCGATCTTTTTCCTTTACCACGTTTTATTACCTATTTGGGTTATGCACTAATGGACTAATTACGCTTAATGGTTTAGAGATTACTAAGATTACATCTAGAGGAAAAAAACTCATATTTGCGTGAAGAGAGTAAGAGTGGAAAACATTTTTTTTTTAAACTATCCTCAGTACACCTGACTGAGATTCAAACCTTGATCGTCCCGTCATCGTCATTCTAGTTCACTGCAAAAGTAGTGCCTTTGACCACGTGGTCACTAAAGTGGATTGACAGTTTGGTGAACTTTTTTTAAGGTTCGCATATTGTTAAAGAGATAGAATTGGGTGTCATGTGTCGTTTTCTGCTTATCAAAGTAGACGAATAAACTTAAAACAAACTACCCGTATCGGACTAAATGTTAAAATTATTTAGTTTGGTTTGCTGGTGACCTTGAGGTTAGAAAATTGGCCAGATAAACTAAGAAGGGGAGGGGGGGTATCTATTTCTACGCTCTTACTTTCCTTATATCTGCCTTCTCAAAGTTGTCCTCTTAGAATGATTCGTCAACAACTTTGGTGTTGAACTTAAGCTTATAATAAATTTAAATATATTCCCACTGTTCCTAACATTAGTGTTAAAATGCAATAATCTAAATACCCGCATCAGTTAATTAATGGTATAAAGCGTCAGTATAGAGTTAGACTGGCCTGCTGAAGACGGGGAGAGAGGGGTTAGAATATACTGAGGGTGGTTTGTCCTAAATGGTTTTCAACTCTCCTCTCACGCAAATGCGGCTATATTACCTTTAAAATGTTTCCTTCATCACCCCTACCCCATTAAAGAAAATATCACATACGCGTAAGACCTGAACATATAGTAAGAAGCCGTAATAATATATTTATATTATATTGTATAAATAAACAAGATAAAGTAAGGTGGAGTAAGCAGGCGTACACTTGTACAATTAATTGTACATCACTAGCAAAGCTTGGGAGATGGAAATGGTTTATAGATTACGGATACAGGCGCATACAGTATCCTATTCACAAATTTGAAAAACTACACCTGGACACGGGAATTTATCTTCTATCCAAATTTAACAATACAAATAATTGTAGGGATTAGAAATGTATAAATAAGAGGAAAGTACTGACATTTACTTGGATGGAGCATGGGAAATAATTCAGAAAAAAAATCAAGTCTATGTTAATATACTAAGATCTTTCCAATATAACCAATTTAATAGTAATAAATTATTATAATCAAATTGATAGGCTTTTAGGTTAAAACATTTTGGCGTGCTAAAAATATCCGTTGAGATACAATGAGAACTAATAAGATCGAATATTATACTATAGCTAAATCTATCTGAAAATATTTCTTTCCCCCAAAATGATTATCTTGGATTTGTGGTTTTTTATTCTGGTCGTTTGATCACAGTTTAAAAAAAGGAGGGTAAAGTCCTTTGACCTCTCTCATCCCTTAAAGAAAGCGTCAACTGAACTCAACCATCCTTTCGCCTCGTTATTGTGACGTCGTATCAAGTACGTCATAAAGCTAGCCGCTAAAACATGGATCATGCTCGATAGCTTTAACTGCTCACTTTAGTGAAATGCGTCAAGAATTTAATGGAAGGTCGTTTTACATGAGCCAGGCAATATGAACCTTATGAGCAGGCTCAGTTGGGACATTTCGTGTTGTTAGATCACATATCGCCAACTTGATGGACAATAACTTTGCAGGCCTCGAAAATAACGCTTATATACTTTTCTATCAATTAATGGTAATTAGTTTTATTTGTTTTAAGCGTATCATCTTAATGACCGATCGATTTGTACGCGTATGTACTGAATACACTAACGAGTTAGAAATTAGTTGAATTTAGAAGGAGTGTACCCGCATTTGCGTGGAATAAAAGTAGAAAACTATTTAGGGAAAACCACTATCATCACACCTGACTGGTATTTGAACCCCAATACCTCTGTCATTGGCATTCCTGTATGTTGTGAGAGTGACGCCTTAGATGGTGCAGCCACCATTAAGGTATTAATTAACTTTTTTTGTTACCAACTTTCACTTTTTGAATAGACTGATATATCAAAATACATCCTAAAAACTAATTTAATTAAATCAAATAATTGAACTTAGAATAGTTTCTTAATGCTTTTAGTGATTAGAAAACTCATATATTCAAATTATACGTAACTAATTATAGCCTTATCTTGAGGATATGAAAGATACAGGTTGTTTCAGTGGAATTGCAAATGTACCGCCTTTGAGAAAAGGCTAAAAGGATAAATCATGTAATAACACCCCGCCCTTCCCCCCTGCGATATTTAATCAACCGTCACTGACAGCCCCGACTATTACTATCATGACACCTTATACCACGAGATCACTAGCATGAATATATATGTATATTGGTCAATACCATATAAAGCCGAACTATCAATAAAGTATGACTAGACTAAACCAACTGAGGGGACTTTATCCAAACACAGAACCATCGTAAGAAATAATATTATATTAATCACACTAAATTTTTTATTCCAAGGGCAAAAAATAGAAAATCAAATCATGTATTGATTGGCAAGCTGTAGGGTATAGACATGATGTTTTTTATTAATTTGTTGCTACCTACTGAGTCACAACAGGGCAGCAAAATCACTTACATTCTGAACAATAAATAAAATGTGTGCATATCAACCCTTTGGTTCAAATCAGTCCCTCTAAAGCAGTGGCTTTCAGCTTTGTACACACATACTTTTAGGAGTACGCAGACATAATTAGATGATGGCATTTTTTGCCTTATGTTAATCTAATTTAAATCTCATGCTAAGTAATTGTGTTCTTTGAAATATGCTCAGAAATGTAATTGATTATCCTAGCATGTTTCGTATATTTTAATTTTAATAATAATATTTTTTGTTATAAATTATCATAAATTGTTATTTCAAGATGATGAAAAAGAAATACTATGAAAAACTTGAAATGTGGTGCTGGATAAGACTTGAGAGGATCTGGTGAACAGACAGTCAATGAATTTTTAAGAAGAGTGTGTGAGAAGAGATCCATTTTGTATGTGACTCTTTGGTACAAATAAAACTGGATTGGACCCGTCTTTAGGAACAATTGTCCTCTGCACAACGTCTTAAAGAAAAGTTTGAGGGAAAGAGGAGCTTAGGAAGGAGGAGGGATATAATATTAGAGGACTTGAAGAAAAGAAGAACACTCTGGGAGCTGAAGGAGAAGACAGAGGACAGGGTGCACTGGTGGTCTAGTTTCACTGACAAAAGAAATGTACATGTCGTAAGATAGAACATATAATAATAATAAAAATATATCAATACTTTCTCCTTAATTTTATTTTTAAGGTGCAAATAGATTCCAACAAAGTTGACTAGGAGGGTTCTTAGCAAAAATATGTGCCCAAAATTTTGTAGCCTGATATGTAAGAAAACCAAAAACAAAAAAACTTGAAGTCTTTTGATCAAAATAATAAACTAATGTTCTTATTTAAGTAATTTGTGTATACAAAATTTTCAGCAAGCAAAGAAAGAAAGGTTTTAATTTATTAATTCATTTATTTAATAAAAATCTCTTGTGGTACCAGAAAATAAATGTTTTAAACATCTGAAAATAATTTGGAAACTACCGGCTTTAAGTATCCTTTTCACTTTAGATTGTATTTAATGTGAGAAGTAGGTTGGTGTTCTTCGAATACTAGTCAGGTGTATTGAGCGTATTTATTACCAAATTTTAACCTACTTTCTCTTCATGAAAATGCAGGTATATTACTTATAAATATAACCTTACTCATCCTAAGATCATTAGTATAATTAAATGAGGGTACACCAAATGGTTATTAAGAGTCGATGGAAAAACAACGAGATTAATTTTAGGTTTTTATTTATGTGGTAGTCATATTTATATTCTATTATTTAATATTATTTTTTTCCTCCAGTAATTTATCAACAATAAAATAATTAAAAGATCCATATAATGGGTAGAGATGGAGAGATAAGTCTTAAGTATAGAAAAAATACAACAACATTAATATATAGAAGGGAATCGGAAAATCCCAGGGTGGGCTTAAACCCAAAACTTGACCTCCCCAATCACTGGAAATTCAATGTATTGTGATATTGGCACCTTAAACAAGAGAATCTCAATTTTTTCCACTCGCAACACCTTTTCGCAAGATAAAGTTTTACGCAATCTCAAGCGTATATGTTTATAACATAGGTATTTGAATCAAACATTTACTGATAACAAATCATAAGAAAATTTATTTTAAAACATATCTTTTGTATACATATAATTTTACCATTTATTAAAGACGAAAGCCAATTTTTATACTAATAAGATGGATATGCTTGTTTATTTTTACATAAAGAATAAAATCTTAGCTGAATATTTTATACCACAGGATGTAAAGCATCTTCAACGTTTTTCAGAGTTGATTGGTACTTTTTTTTAAATCAAATAATAATATTTAGCACCGCGTCTTACTACCCGTTCGGGTTATACGATTTAAGTACTAATTACCCTAATGGATTGGGAATTGGGAAGGTTGAATTAGAAGAAGTGAACCCGAATTTGCGTGGAGGGAGAGTGGAAAACCATTCAAGAAAAACCACCCCCAGTTCACCCGACCGAGATTCGAACCTCGATCTCCCCGTCCTCGGCTGTTGAGCTCAACACAAGCGCGTTAGCCAACTACGTCACCGAGGCGGTTTTTTTAAAAATCGTCAATGATGAAAACGTTACTTCGCATGAAAATGTAGTACAAAATGGCAGTATTATATTTAGGGCAAGTTCAGAAATTGTTAGAAATTCTGCCCTAATTCTAATCCAGAATTCATTTAACAATTATTTTTTTTTAGGAAACTCAAGTTTTAAACCTATGTGTCTTGATAACTCAGAAAATTCTTCTTGAACTTTTAATGAAAGATGACTGACGTTTTTAATTTCATTTGTGTGTGGCTCAAGAACCAAACTCAGTTTTTTAGAATACAAAATTTGAAGTGAAGTGTCTCTGAATCTTTGTCTCCAGGCATTTCAGATGATACATTATAACTTATACAATTAAATCTTTGGGAAGTTTATCTTCAATTATATTGTTGTCGACATTTCTAAGGACCTATTTTCCACCATATTTTACGATGTATTAACTCTTTTAGTAAAATTTTCAATTTTATAATTTTACAATTTTTTCCTTAAAGCAACATGTTTATATAATTGATTTTTTTCTAAATTAGTATACAAATAATCCAGTTTTGAAAGCCATAATTAATTATGAAAACTTTTTGCGACCTCCATATGCAGTTACATGACACCGTACGGCGTTTTGAGCCACATTTTATGGAGGCGTGCCCTAGACCAAGTGAAAACAATTGTGAGTAAGCCTAATCTTAGTTTGATTCCCTGTCTGAAAGAGTAAAGGTATAACTAAGACGATAACTGACTCACTTATTGACAAGACTGTTAGGTTTTGGAACCATTTCTGGAGGAAGGAGATAAAGGAATATTTAAAAATTCGTAGATGGGTGCTAGTACTATTAAGTATATAAATAAAAGTGCAGTCAAGATAACAATGGAACACAATCTTTACCGCTAGAAGAGTCTACGAACCACCAAACAGCAAACCACTCAGTCCCTTTTAGTTATCAGGGCGCCGAGTGTTGTCACGATAACGACGTAATACACCCACCCACTCACTATCTACCGCACTCACACACATCAATATATAGCACACTCAAATAATCTCATACACACGCTCATACTCACACAATCAATCTCATGCACTATCTCAAGCTCACCCGCATATACTCACGCTCGCACACTCACACACTCGACCACACACGCATGAATAAGAACACGGCTATACTCACCTTAAAGCCCCCTTGAGCTCACTACCGCTCATTCTCACATACTCATCAACACATACTTACAAACACACACGCTCACACTCGCAAACTCCCTTTAACTACACATATTCATCTATATATACTCTAACATTCTTACATTCACACATGCCTAGTAACACACACCACAATAACATGATCACACACACACACACACACATACACACATACACACACACACACACACACACACACACACACACACACACCCTCACTCAAACATTCTCAAACCCACGCACACTCAAATACACTGTCAAGGTGTTTATAATAAACTATAAAAAATATTTGAGTTAATTAATGCTCAATTTTTGAACTGAATGATTATAGAAGCACATGATTTGTAAATTAACTCAAATCTAGAACAGACACACAACACCCAGCACCCAGCCGTTAATTCATCACTATGTTATTATTATTATTATTAGCACCGCGTCTTACTACCCGTTCGGGTTATACGCACTTACGCTAATGTGTAATGGTGGGGTGATTGTGAGATGAAATGAAGGACCTACAGTTTAACGTGGAATACGAACCACGATGGAGGCCTGGCATTCCTCACATTCACAAGATGTCTTGTCAGAGGTGAAGGAAGGGTTTGGTAATCAGATAAATCTTTGCCGGGACCTAGGATTGAACCCCGGCCGCCAGCATAGAAGTCTGACACCTTACCCCTAGACCGCCAGGTCACCCAATTCATCACTATGCAAGGTGAAACCCTCATTTCACCAATAATACATTTTTCTACCATACCAGAAATCGAACCTGGAACGCTCAGCTTAGTAGACAAACACGTTACCGACTGAGCTAAGGTGTCGAGCTGCATATTTTGTTATACGTAGGTTGATCACTTTTCCTGCTTCATTTGGTTATTAAATGTGAACTTTCCAAACACGAGTTTATATCAAAGCATGACTAATAGACCTATCTAGTATACAAAGAGCATACCCCACTTTAACCCCTGCTCACCAAGATACACAGATGACCTTCCCGCACAAATTCATAGACACACGCAAGACAGGCCTACGTGAAACCAAACACACACACACCGGTCGATCTAAGGCGTCACCAAAGCGATAAACTCGATTTCCGGTAGCCAGGAGGTTGGGATTTTTTTCATATTTTGTATCAATGCGCCTTATTACCTGTTAAAGTTACATTCATGTATGATAAATGCTCTGATGAGGTAGGGATGAGTAACGAAGCATTTTAGAGCTAGCCTACCAGTATTGACGTAGAAGGTGAGTGGGAAAATGTTTAGTAAAAATCATTCCCAGTAGACCCAACTGGGGCTTGAACCCTGATCTCCTCCTCTAACACTAGAGTGACGCTTTAGAATATTCGGCCACTAAAGTGGGTATATTGGGATTCGAATACTGGATTTATTAATCGGTTTCTACTTCTTATTGCACACAAATGTGGTTACACTTTCTCTAAAATTCTACTTTCTTCGTATCTACTCCATTAGTTAAAAAAATTGCAATAGCTTTGATAAGTAGTAATTTTAGGGGCTAAAAGAATATCAATTTTATATCTGTGGTGATCAAATAATTTTTAAGTTATGTTTAATTTACTAACGATATGTTTAGTTTCAGGCGCGTCTTGTCAAAAATAAGTTTATTTTTTCTTGATTTTTGAGTTACCTGAAGTATTGGTATTGCTAATCTTCAGGCATCCCTAAGTTCCTTTGCAAAGTTGTTTGGTCTTGAAGTTACATTGTTATCACATACATTTATTTAAGGTTTTATTTGTGTAAGTTTTTCCTTAGATTCTCTAGAGACTAAGGTTCCTTTTAATGGGAAAAGTAATCGACATGTCTGGATATTTATCCATGTAAATTTAAGATCAAATCAAATATAGGTGTGTAGTGGTGCCTATGTGTAATTTTTATTTTTCAAAGAGAAACGATATGCCTATTAAAGTGAATACATAAAAACAAAACAAAAACTATAATTTAGCTATGTGTTTAAGTTTGAAATATAATATGTAATATTATTCTTAGGTTTTGCAGTTGATTTGGTGTTAAGATATGACAGGAAAAATTAATTCTATATTAAATATACACCATTGATCACGTTATTAAGGAAATTTTATTTTTAAATCCATCAATTTTAAAGGAATTTAATAAATAGATATAACTGCATATGTTATATGCATGCAAAATTACAACACATTCGTTACAGTGATTTTGACGAGAATGAGCAACAAAAAGACAGAAGACTTATCGTATTCATATATTAATAGAAAGGAGGTTTATTTGAAAAAAATATGGTTCTATTTCTGAACCGACTGATTATGCCAGCACATGACTTATAAAATAACTTAAATCTGAAACAGAGACTACACCCAGCAACTGACCGTCTATTATTCATCACTGTGAAAGGGGAAACCCACATTTCACCGATGATACATTTATCGACCATGCCAGCAATTGAACCCAGGCTTTTTAGATCAGTAGGCAGGTAAGCTACCGGCTAATCCAAGGCATTTGACTAGAAAAATATAAATTCAAGTCTATCACGACGTTACTGAGAGCGCGAACACTTCTGACATGCCAGAGAAGGGTGTCCTAATAGTCTCCAGTCTCCAGTAATAAAGAAAACACCAGATATCGTATGGAGAGAAAGTGGCCGGCACTTGAAATTACCTGAGTGCACGTGCATTACACCTGTTATCAGAGAGACACTTATGTTGACTCACAAACACACACATGCACACACACGATCACATGTCGCTTACACATACTTCCTGTATCATCCAAGCCGACGCTGACGACATAGGACCCAACAGAGGTTCATCTCTGATTTATACCTTTGTTGGTTGAAGGGAGCCTGAAATGATAGGAACAGTTCATAGTTCACTAGAGCATGCATTCTTTATTGTACTAACATCGTTTTTATATAAAAAATTAAGTTGAGGGTGGAATTTTGAGGAAGGGCATAAGGTACTTATCCATGCTTGCATTGCTTTTTCTCATCGATCCCAAGGACTTTTCACATCGAGACATCGGTCACCAACACCATTAACTGGTCTAAGAACTTATGAATTCGAATTGAAGATTTTCACATCGTTACTTTGCCTTGTCTGGGTCAGTCACAGTGACACGGCCTTGTCACGGCCTCCATCACGTGGTACAGACAAGGTCACAAGTGTCTTGGCAAGTCACTGCTTGAGATACGCAAGGCCATGGTCACACTAGCTCCGTACTCGGCAGTAACTTCGATCGACCGACACCACATGGAGGTACGATGTGGTCTCATTGCTAATGTGCTAATTGCTAGTGTGCTAATCGTATTCACTGAACTCCGTCCTTTTAAAACAGGGACATTTAATATACAACCACCAAGACGGGTGTTGTCGAATTGGTCCGATGGTTGAAGGACCACCCAATTAGTAAGGTCGAACTGGTCCGATGGCCAGTGCGAGGGATTGCAAGGGTCACTGTCGATCTAGTTCGATGGTTATTACAAAGGGGTTGGAGGGGAGGGAGTGCTGTACTTAGCAGGTTAGGTTAGGTTAGGTTAGGTTGCTGTACTTGTGTCTTGTCCGCCTTAGAATATCTAAAACCTTCATGCACCACTAATTTACACCCTCTCTCACTTAACATTGAAAACATCACTGCACACCACTCTGCAAAAAACTGACAAATGAGTGACCACTGGCCAACTGGGCGAGTAGAGAGTGAGGGATTCCCAGCCGTGGTACGGTCGAACTGGCCAGTTTGACCTTACTAATTGGGTGGTCCTTCAACCATCGGACCAGTTCGACAACACCCGCCAGCCGCTACCTGCGAGCTTGCCATTGGACCAGTTCGACAACACCCCCCAGCCGCTACCTGCGAGCTTGCCATGGGACCAGTTCGACAAGACCCTTTGGTAAGGGCTTGAAAATTCCTTTTGGACTGTCTTGACCGTTGGACCAGTTCGACCATACCCCACCAAGATAAGTCCCAGACACATACATTACCTTGTCATATATGTTATTAGGTGATCCGGAATACCCATTGAAATAATAATATATAATGAGAACATATCCCAAAGATAATGGCAGGGTTTCCTAGAAAAATTAAAAGTTCAACTATCGACTGGATAAAGCGTGAGATACATTGGAATTATTATTTGGAAATAGCGGTTGGAAAGAGGAGATGCTTTAAAACTGTATTACAAATTGAGCAAACATATTGGTAGCATAATAGGAACTCTCTGTTTATTACACAACATAATAATTGACAAGGAGTCGACAAAAAGGTATAAAGACGTTAACAGCACCTGATGACTACCACAATAAGGCCAAAGTGAATGAGATACAAACATGTTAAACCAAACAAAATGCATGTGATATACGAGAAAGTTTCTTGCAATACTTAAATAGTTCAGAAGCAATTTTTTTTACACAACTTCTTACCATCCGTTCGAATTTTACGCCTATGCACAAATTACTCTAACATATTAAGGATGATGGGGATTTAATTTTGGAGGAAGTGTATAGGCATTCTATGGAGGGTGAGAGGAAAGCCAGCTAAGAAAAATAACACCTTCAGTTCACCTGACCAGGTCCAAATAACGATACCCCCCTAATCAAAGTCAAGTCTATAGTGAGAGTGACGCCATAGACCATGCGGCCACCAAAGTGGGTTGTTGGAGCAGTTGATTTTCAATAATGATAACGGAGACAATATAATAAAAGCCTGTTACACCAGTGACGAACACTGTGTGTGGTAGTTCTGACAACTAGAAGCGAGCAGTCGGTCATTCTTTCGACGTCAAGCACACTGTTTCTTTTTTGTTTTAAACAAGAACTTAGGTTTTAAAGACACTGAATATTTTATAAGTTAAATAGAAAGCCAACCTGCCATTTGGGAGGATTCATATTGTCAAATATTCCTTACAGTCCTTTCTCCAGCCAATAACGTAAAGTCTGATTTACATAAGAAGCTCACTTTCTACGACCAACATTGATTGGAAATCACTAAAATTTGGAATTAAATCAATATGTCTTGTTTGATTTATTATATATAAAGTTAATATAAAATGTTATCAAAAGCCTGAACTACTGTATAATTAGAAGTTTAAATTTAGATAAAGTGTATCTGCATTTGCGTGAAGGGAGGGTGGAAAAATATTTAGGGAAAAAAAACACTAAGTAAACCTGAGGGATCGAACCCTGATATCCCCTTCTGTGGCAGTCTATTCTATTGCGAGAATATCGCTTTATACAATACGACCACCGTAGTGGGTTTGACATCACTTATTAAAATTTATGAATGTAAATATTATCGTGATTTTTTTCCCCTCGCCGTTTTGGAAACATTAGTTTCGAGTTTTTAAATATTTGTCTTTCTATTTAAAATCCGAATGAAGAAGAGGATGTACAGTACGTGAACATATTTTCCTCCTTTTTCTGATTAGAAGTACTAGTAACAAATATTTCCTCATCGCTTGAGTTAATTTTAAATAATAAAAGAAATACTCGGTTGTCAATGAAGTGTCTGGACGCCAGAGTTCACCACAGTCGCCGGTGACCGTCACTGGTGTCCCGGCGTGAAAATACTTTGAGGCAATATTTATTAAAGTTTTAGTGTTGGAGGACCGCCAAATGTAAGTTATGCGCACCGGGGGATCACCGGGTCCCCGGGAGTAGGTAACAGGAGTTGTGGGGGAAAGTGTGTTTAAAAGTTATGCAGGAAAAACATTATTTTTAAACCACTCCATTTTACGACTATAAATACAAGACAAACACGGATTTATAAAATTAAACGTCAACCAAAAATGTTTTATAATAACATTGGGTTAGTAAGAAATACCCTTTTGAATTATTTTTTTAACATTCTAAGCCTTATGATGATTGATAAATTGGCTAGGATTTGTTTGAAATAGGGTTGATACCAGCTTATTTGATTACTTCATATTTAATAATTTCCATTCCAAATGTTGGTATTATTTGTAAGAAACATTCTTTAATTCAGTTTTATTACGAGCCTTCCTAGGACACTGCAGACCACCCGATCAGCCACCGTGAACCACCAGAAGCCCAAGTACCACTCTTGGCGAAATACCACCCAAAGTTTAAATTTTTGGGTAGGTCCAGTTTTGAATTCCGTTTAAGTGGATTGAAGGTTGTCTATATATTATCTGTCACTGTGGTTTTACCATCTCCTTTGAGTTCTAGATTAGCCGCATTTTCCTTAAGAAACATTCTAATACTGTATAATTTATAGAACATTATTAGTAACTATGATAATATATTTTATTTTGCGTGTTTTTTCCGCATATAACAACCCATTCCTACTATTAATATATTTACACTCAATGAGGTTGTCTTGAAAAGATACAATTTAAAGGAAATTTACTAGAATTTGAGTCGAGATAGAGAGAATGGAAATTACTGACGGAAAACCAACCCCACTAAACCCAGTTAGAATTATAAATAGAGCCTCCTCGTCACCATCAATCAAGTCTATTATGAGAGCAACGCCTTGGATCGTGAAAACTAATGCAGACTTAAACGTATTTATAATTATTATAATTATTATAATAATGATTTTACAAACACACATTTTTGGTTAAACGTAATGGTATTAAAACTTTTTTGTTCGAGTATCCCCACGCATAATTTCTCTTAATCTATTTACTGCCAAATAGTTGGTGCAAAATGCAAGCTATACAAATTATGTATTCTACATCTAAAATAAATATAGTTAATTAAATCCATGACAAATAATGTATTAACTATACGTTTTAAATGAGAACTATATAAACGCTACGGGTAAAGCTCGAGCTTGGATAAAGTCGGTATTATCCAGATAATGTTGAAATAATCCACAAAATACGTGGATAATGTTAAATGAGAGGTGATTAAATAAAAATTTTCGCATTTTATTCAGTTAATATTGACATTATCCACCAACACTTGAATAATATCAACATTTTAGTGTTGAGGTTAGGTTAGTTAGGTTAGGCTGGACTAGGTTAGGATAGTTTATGTTATATTAGGTGATTCTAGGCTATATATGTTTGGTTCAGATTAGTGGAAAAGAAATAATCAAAATTAGCCATTTCAAATGTTAGTGCATTGCTATGATTCAATTTCAGAGATCAAAATCACGTTTCAAGATATAATCTATATTCACATTTGCTTAGTTCTACAAATAGTATTCAAAAAAATCCCATTCCTACTGGCTAATGTCAAGATTATCCGGATGAGGTCGAAAATGAGATAAGCTATATTCTATTTGTGACTTTATCCACTGCATTTGGATAATGTCTACATCTCCCGGCTAATCTCGACATTATCCAGATTTGTAACATTACCTGTAACATATATATATATATTTCATTTAAAACGTATAGTTTATATATTATTTTATAATTATAATAAAACGTATAATTTATCACATGGGTGTATGTAGTGGGTTTTTGTTGTCTTGGAGATAAATGTTTGCCTCAGGACATGATATTTATCGGTTCAAACCTAGCTGAGCTCACTCCAGTTTTACTGAGTTATGTAAATTGGTAGCTCAACTTCCTTAGGAAAGTAAGTGGAGCCGTTGGTCTCATGTAGATTGTGACATGTAAAATATCCCTAGAAAACATGTGAAAATACCTTTCAATGAAAATTGATTGTCTCTTTATCACTCTTTAATATACATTTAGTGTGGAAAGCAATGGGAAACCACCACACTTTCAGGACTTCCTTAAACTATGTGGTTTCTACCAGAGTATGCAGACAGCACTAGTCAGCTGAAGATCTGAGTACATGCTGAGTTCTGGATGGATGGGAAGCATACCACGAACAACACTCAGGTTGATTACTCATTATTTTTATGATTAGTATGATTATAATTATAAACATTTATTTTATCTTTTCCATATTATTTATCTGCATACTCCCGAGGGTACGTGAACCCCAGGTTGAATACCACCCGTCTAAGGTGTCAAACTAGTCTCAGGCGGTTTGCTGGCAACGAGTAAAGCTGTGATTGAATCCCATCCGGGTGTGCTGAGTATGCTTTTTATTAAATGTTTTTCTACTCTCCCTCCACTCAAATGTTTGTAAGTTTCATCCAAGACAAAGTAGGGATTAAATTTCCTAATGTAGCCACAAGTGTGTCGAATAAGAAGCACCACATTACGTAAAAATTGATACATTTAGTTACGCAACCGAACATTTAAAGCAGCACACACAGTTTGAAAAAATTTAATCAAAACAGATGTATATATGAAGAATATTCAAATTTAAATTTTGAAACAATTTAATGTAAAATTGAAAAATCTTTTGTCTGAAAAGTTTCAGAAACATTGACTAAATGTATGGACTAGATGAATTTATGGAATGCCTCCAATGATACACAGGAAATATCAAGCGCCAATCAACACACGTTATCAGGAACATATTTTGCATAGAATACCAAACTACAACCATCACACGCCACTAGAAAAAATGTTTTCCAGCAAATATCAAGCTACAACCAACACACCCCATTAGCAAAAAGGTTTTGCAGAAAATATCAAGATAAAACCAACACACGTCATCAAGAAAATGTTTTGCAGAAAGTACCAAGCTACAAAGACACACGTCATCAGGAAAAAGTTTTGCAGAAAATATCAAGATAAAACCAACACACGTCATCAAGAAAATGTTTTGCAGAAAGTACCAAGCTACAAAGATACACGTCATCAGGAAAAAGTTTTGCAGAAAATATCAAGCTACAACCAACACACGTCATCAGGATAAAAGTATTGCAGAAAATATCAATCTTTAACCAGCACACCCAATCAGGATAAAATTATTGCAGAAAATATCAAACTTTAACCAGCACACGCCGTAAAGAAAATGTTTTGCATGAAGTATGAAGCTACAACCAGATTTAATCATCAGGAAATGTTTTTCAGAAATATAAAGCTACAACCAGTACACGATATGAAGGATATTTTTGAAGAAAACATCAGGCTAAAACAAACACATGCCGTCAGGAAAAGTTTATTTTACTGTGAGAACTGGCAAAACTCAAACCCACCTAATATTTACTGCTAATTCACCACTTGTGAAGTTTGGATACACGGTTGCTATAATCTCTAGACACATCTTCCCTTCTCTGCTAAAGAAAGACATGCGGATATCCAAGCCTTGTTGTAAGACGTGATGCATAGTTTAAATTTCCTTTAATATAACTATAAAAAACAGCCACAATAACTATATAGTAATAAGAACTAATATATTTGTTACATCACAACAACAAAACTGTCAGTTTCAGAAAATGATCAAATGTATGTCCATTTTCATAAACTAGACTTTTACATTGACCATTTCACAAACTGAGCAAAAATTGCTTAAATTATTTCCCATTTAATTAAATGAGTCTTATTTTACTATTTACTAAAATCATATTCTGAAAATTAAAAAATGACACCTGGACACGAGAATCGAAAGCGGGACCTTTGACTTAGTACGCCAATGCTCTTACCATTGATCTACCCAGGACTCATGCCACATCTGCGGTCATTATTCACTCATATTTTAAGGCAGAGTCTATGATGGACGTGCGCAAATATGAGTGAAGAATGACCCTGAGCATGGCAGGGATCCTGAATAGCTCAGTGGTAAGAGCATTTGCGTACTATGTCAAGGGTCCCGGGTTTGATTCCCCTGTCCAGGTGTCATTTTTCAATTTACAGAATATTATATCTAGATTGAATATTCCTCACTAAAAAGTATAAACAATAGCTTTGGCTATTTTATTCATATTTACTAAAATCTTAAGTGAAACTCGTTTTGAGATATTAAATTAAACAAACCCAACATGACTTAATCGTTTTAGAAAGGAAAGTTAGGTTAAGATTTAAATTAACTTAAATACCTGACCTGTTCTTCGTTTGTCCATTTCACGGACCGAGCAAAAACTCGCCCAGTTCATGAATTGAGTAACGATTGAAGCTACCCGGTTCATTAACTAATCTAACCCCTTAGCTCAGTCGGTAGCACTTATGTATACCGAACTAAGGGTCCCGGGTTCGATTCTTGGCATGTCAAAAAAATGTATCATTGGTGAAATGTGGTTTTACCCTTTCACGGTGATGAATTAACGGCCAGGGGCTTGATGTTGTGCCCGTCCTATTCTTAAGTTAGATTATACAGTATATGATGATGCAATAGGTTTAACCCGGCGGTAGTGTAAAATATAGGATGACTTGAATAAAAAACTGACCAAGACAATAGACTGGAACATTAATGGATGTAAATAAACCTTAATGAACTAGCCGGTCCATGATCTGTGCAGCACAAGCCCTAACCAATTCGTGAACCGGATGAGCTTTTGCCTAGTCCATGAAATGGACAAGCGATTAAGTCAATTGAAGGAGTTAGCATAAATTAGCCCAATTCATGAAATGGCCAATTTTAATATTAGGGCCTAACATTATACATAGTGTGACAACATATACCGGTATAAAATTTACATTTGACATAATTATTCTTGTATCTAGATACACACATTTAATTAAACAAATGGAATAGTTTGGTAAAGACAATGAATTACAGCAGCGACCAAAATATATTCATATGTAGACTATTATTTATTATATAAAATAAATAATAAAATAAGATAATAAATTTTTAAATATCGAAAATAAATTGCTTAGTGGTAAGGAAGTTCTTTATATAAATTTATTGCATTTTTATCTTATTTTATGAATAAATATTGGCAAAGTTTCCGCTACTAAAACAACTGCCAGCAGGGTTGTGTTTGTAAGAAAAAAAAATGATTCCGATTTGACTGAGAAAACACACGAATGATTCCATTTTTAAAGGCAAATTTACAAGAAAAGTTGATATTAAAAATGTTAAAAACAAAAAGGCATCATAATAAAGTCTATTTAAGAAGAAAGTTTGTGGCCTTAGGGGGTTAAAAAAACTGTAATATTATAAATAAACACGATTCAGAAAAAATATTTCATAGCAAAAAGCAATAAATTTAAGTTGAACTTTTCCCCAATCCGAGAGTCAATTAAGATAATGGAATAATGATGATAATAATAATAATAATAATAATAATAATAATAATAATAATAATAATAAATAGTAACATAGCCCGGTTCAGTGGATGCATGGTCGAAATAAACTAGACTGCCGATGATGTGGATGTGAAGGTTCGAATCCCAGTCGGATGTATTGAGGAAGGTTTTCCCTAAGTCGTTTTCAACTCTCCCTCCACAAAAATTGTAGTAGTCCTACACTTACTCTAAATTAAGACTTCCTCATCCCTAACACAATAGCGTAGTTAGTACCAATGCGTATAACATGAATAGGTATAAAGACGTTGTATTATAAAAACTCCAAAGTGTCAGCTATAAATCGGGCTATACCAACAGAAAGATGACCACTTGTTGGTGAAGATGGAGCTAAATTCTGCAGAGAGTGTCATGTGGTCAGCACAACAAACCCTCTAGCCTTTGATCTCAGTTTTATAGACCTGAGCCGCTATTTTTTCATTCAATCAGCTCCTCATTAATTTTGTTCTCACGATAATGATTGGAAACTATCGATTATGGCACACTATCGGTGACTATCGATTGTTTAAATTCCCAATCGATAGTTTTACATTAGTCCTATTTGACCTTGTTTGGCTAGCTCTTTATAAAGTTTTTTCCTCCGACTAAAACAAAAAAATTGATGAATTTATTAACGAATATTTTGTCTATGGACTAGAGTTTTTCTTGCCGTTACATTGGTTATTGCCATGAGGAAACCCGTGTTTGTACCCTTCTTTAACCATATTAAAAATTTAATCCGAGCATAAGTTAAGATAACAAAAAAGGTGTTTCTTTAGATATCGATCCGATACCGGAGTGTGAGTACTAATATCAGTAAAAGTATCGGGTAAAAATAATATTAGTATCGAATGAAAAATATCGATACATTTTTTGCATCACTATTCGAACCCGGGATCTCTGTATCTGTAGTCAAGCACACTGAGCACTAGACCACAGAGTTGTTCAGGCGTAGGTCTAAACTAGAATGAAATAAATAATAAATATATAAATTTATGAAGTCAATTCTGACTCGAGCTGTATGTGTAATACCCCAGATGAGGACCATCCGACCATTATCTCTTATCAGTCGTGTTTATGCTTGCCCTTGTTAACTCCCTGGTAGTTTGTATAATCGAGGATAAGCCCCTTATTGATTCGCTAGTTAAAGCAACCTGAGATAGCAAGCAGGCCACTCCGCCGTCAGTCTGATAAATGAAACGGGTCAGGTATCAAATATGGATATTATCATATTATCTAGTTTCACCGCAGAGTAAATTGAGGCTGGCCGCACACAGGATGACACAAAACGTTTTGATACATGATAAAACAAATTTGGCGTACGACATTGTGTTTAATCGTGTGTCATTACACTTTGACTGCGGTGGCTTATTTGAAAGCATGTACACTGGCTTACACAAGGTGGAATAAAAGAGATTACACACGACGACACACAGTAAGACACGTTGAAACAAAGCAGCAATATTCTCTTCACCATGTTTCGTCCACTTTGTTTCGCTTGTTTCTTGAAAAATTCGCCCCTATGGAAGCGTCAATAAATGACCGTCTGTTCACGTGAAACTATTCTCATACAACATTTTGAACTATGCTGATCATTTCTATTTTATGTGAGTTTTGTTACTCTCCAAATTTACTTATGTTAAAATAGAAGATTTGTAAGGGAACATTCTCAGCTACTTTATCTACTTTTCACCCGCCTCGGTGGCGTAGTTGGCTAACGCGTTTGTCGTGTTGAGCTCGACTGCTGAGGACGGGGAGATCGAGGTTCGAATCTCGGTCGGGTGAACTGGGGGTGGTTTTTCCTAAATGGTTTTCCCTCTCCCTCCACGCAAATGCGGGTTCACTTCCTCTAATTCAACCCTCCCAATTCCTAACCCATTAGCGTAATTAGTACTTAAAGCGTATAACCCGAACGGTTAGTAAGACGTGGTGCTAAATATTATTATTTATCTACTTTTCCAAATAACTTTTTTCAGTTTTTTTTATTGATGGGTTGAAACCAGTATCTCATAATTTGGTGATTATTCCTGCTAAATCAACAGCTCATTAATACCTATACTTCCAACACTACACGCAGCCATCCTAGCACAGACTGAACATCTTTTGTTTCATTATGTTTTGGTTTCGTCATGTTTCATTTTAAAGATTAAGTTGAAATAATTTTGTGTCTTGATTTCAAGATGCTTCGTTTCATCATGTTTACAAACTCTTATGTCATTCTGTTGGCACCTGACCTTAGCGGAATTATTTTTGTGTCATGGTTTCATCGTGTTTTGAAACGTTTTATGTCATTCTGTGTACACCCAGCCCAAACGAAATTATTTTTGTGTATGATTTCAAGTTGTTTCGTTTTATCAGGTTTTGAAACGTTTTGTGTAATTCTGTGTAAGCCCAGCCTAAATGGAACTAGGCCGAACATGGGGTCGATAGTGTAAGCAATAAATATTAGTGCCAACTAAATAATTGTGCGATAGTTTTTAGGGGATGAAATTATAATAAGTATGTGATCGCTGGTTGATTACAGTCAACAAATATTCCATATAGGCTACACTTTATTATTAATATAATATCATAAAATTGGAGTTATTAGAGAAAATTTGACGAATTTGAAATGTGGAAAGTAAAACACTAATGTATCTGGTTGTATATCTAATATTAAAGTTAGTATATTATTATTAGCACCGCGTCTTACTACCCATTCGGGTTATACGCACTTACGCTAATGTGTAATGGTAGGGTGATTGTGAGATGAAATGGAGGACCTACAGTTTAACGTGGAATCCGAACCACGGTGGAGGCCTGGCATTCCCCACATTCACAAGCTGTGATTAATACACGTCTTGTCAGAGGTGAAGGAAGGGTTTGGTAATCAGATAAATCTATGCCGGGACCGAGGATTGAACCCCGGCCGCCAGCATAGAAGTCTGACACCTTACCCCTAGACCGCCAGGTCACCGAATGAAAGTTAGTATAATAATAATAGTTTATTCATATACTAATCCATATAAAATTATATGGTTTATGTGAAATATTATAGCCCATAACTCATTAGCTTTGTTATATTTTTTAATTTATTTATGGTGAAATGTAGGTATTACATTTTTATGATAGCAATTAAATGATCAATCTAGTAAATCTCAAGCTTTTTTAGTGAAAAAGAAGTGTTTATTATGTAATTGTTATTTGAAAACCACTCCTAAAATTATATAAAATTGTATTGCCTTAAATTGAAAGCCAGTTTATAAATGATTAGACCCATTTGCTTACATTTATTTTTCTATTCAATTTTTTTAAGTTTTGGTTTAAAAAGAAAACACTGTAAAAAATATTATAATAATGGGCAGAAATGATGGTAAAAATGTTCAAACATTCAAATAAATCTATCAATGGAACTCAAAGTAGGAACATTAAATAATTCTCATATTGTATAGAAGTTTCTACACTGCTGGAGATGAACTATATTCACATAAACATCATAAAGATAAGAACAATATATAAAAAAGAAATATTTATTTTTACTCAATAATCCGAAGGATGGTTTGATGGGATTTATATCCAACCGCTCCTAGGCCCTTAAGACGGTTAGTGCTGTCTGCACCATCTGGTAGTGGTAGACATTCTCAATTTCTATGAGCGCATTTTAAAGGGCCAAACAATTTTTTCAACAATGTATTTTCACACACGTTCCAGGCTTCTTTTATATACCACAATAAAAATGCGACCAACGGCTTTACTTCTCTCCGAAGGAAGTTATGCAACTTTTTCTTATCGCATAATAAATATGCATCGACCCCGGCTGGATTATAACCCACAAACATCGGATCCTGAGGCAAGAACTTTGCTCCAAGACCACCGAGTATGACAAGGGAATAATATGGGGAATAAAGTGTGTTTGAAATACATTCCATGTTTAAATATTTAACGTGGCCACTCCTTCAATTAGGTATATTTCTTCCATTAGTATTTGTTTGCTTGATAAGAAGGGATTACTCTATGGAAGAACACTATACTATAAACAATGGTTATTAAATATTCGTAGTAAAACACGAGAATCTTTTAGCATGTCCATTTGGCCCGAATCCACTCTAGTGTTTTGTTTGAAAACAAAAATGTGAAAAACATGTGATTAAATTGAGAATCTCTTTCACTTTTTTTTTTAAATAAACTTTCAATAACTTCTACCAATATATACATGATTTAATGCATTATTTCAGCCCTTTAAACCTCTTCTGAGTTGTCATTCTCTTTTGAAAAAACATCTTATAAAACTTAAAATAACTTTCTTTAAATCCATTTGTTTTTGATATTTTTTTAAAACTCAGTAGTAGGGTGAGTTAGTGGTAATCTTGATCTTTTTTGTATGTTTTAAGTTATCAAACACACTATTTTACATATTATGGTTCTTTTAGTTATTGCGTTTAATTAAATATATATACAATAAGTAAAGTGATCGCAAACCAAGAAAATAGATATTTTATAAAATATAAGTTATTGGATGAATAAAAAGATTTGTTTTGTGTATATAACCTTGTTATTAGCGTTTTAGAAAACATTTTAAAATTAATTTTTATTTCTGTTATTTATTTACTTAGAGAACTGCGATCTAAGTAAGATTTAACGGTATCTCTATCAGGTGTGAAAATAAAGACTAAGCTAGAAAACTTGCTAAAAACTACATTTTCAAAGCCGTGATCATTATTTCTTCTAACAATTACAAGAATTTTTCACATTTAATGTTCTTTGAGAAAGTAAAATGATAGAAATATATTTCTAACCATATAGACTATTTATGATTAGTCTTTCTCAGCACTATTTTTTATAAAAGAGGGATGCGTAGTACACACACACTTATATACACATACACACATATATACATATATATATAACAAGCTTAATATTTAACTTCCCTCCTTTTTGTCTCGTAAAATAGTTTTCAGTAAACCAAACTAAAAATAAAATCCCTAACAAAGGAAGGAGAAAAAAACCATATGAGTATTTTATAGAAATATCACGGGCATTGCGGTGGTGAAACAATGAGCAAAGTTTTCGCATAAAGGTTAAGAATTAAGACTTTAAAATATGTTTTTAAAAATATCTTTGACCTGGTTTTTAAATTGTTAATTATTTTTACGAATAATTCCTTAAACACGCATAATATATCAATGAATGTATTATAAACTGTCTTATTTTAGGATAACATAGAAGTAGCCCTACTTAGCTATAATATGCGTGCCAAGTGTTTTAGCAGTCTAAATTAAACCATAGCTACTTCATAAATTTACTAATGGAAGTATAGGTTTAAAAAAGGGCTTTCCATAACTAAAGGTAGCCCTTTGAAGACCATAAAATATAGAAAATCAAACATAGATACAGGACATCTAATTTTTTTCATTTCCAAGAAAAGAAACATATATACTTTAAATGATTTGTCACCTGTCTGACGTGGATTTTAACCTGGTCAAAGGTTTCAGAGATACTGCTAATCCATTGATAGGTAGGTCAATGTTTATATATAAGCAAAGTGTACTGGGGCTTAGTTTCTATATTTAAGCTATCTCTGTGATTTACCTGTCCCTTTCCGAGTGAATGCAGGTGCACTTACTCTAGATTACCCTTCCCGTAACAATCTCTGATATTGATTTGATACAATCTGTGATATTCAAATAACCTATAAAAAAAAAAGACGAGGAGCAGTTTGAATTTTTGAAATAGTAGTTTTTCATTCAATCCGAAAACCTATCATCTACAAAAGAATAATTGACATCTATCAAAGAAGAACTATCATCTTCCAAAGAAAAATTGCCTTTGACAGTACCCCTCCCTCCCCCACACACAAGAAAGAATAATTTCCATCTAGCAAAGAATAATTTTCACTTACCAAATAATAATTGACTTATACCAAAGAATAATTATCATTTATCAAATAATAAATTCCATCTACCAAAGACTAATTGTCAGTAATAAAAGAAGAATTGACATCTACCAAAGAATAATAATAGTACTGTACTAAACAGGAATTAAAATTTACAAAAGAATAATTGCCATCTACCAAAAAATAATTGTCATTTATAAAATAATAATATTAATAGTAGTGCACTAAAGAATAATGACCATTTACCAAAGAAGAATTGTCATCTACCAAATAAGAAGAAAGATGTAATCAAAATCTAATAAATAAAGTTTGAACCAATTGTTTTAGACCAACACCATAATTCTGCCTACTGGAGCTAAGGGTCCCAGGAGAGATTCTTCATCTTGTTGAAGTATGTATAATTGTCTAAATTTCCGATATTGTCTTTCACAGTGATGACTAAACAATCGATGAATTGGTGGATGTGTCTATTTTATAATTTAATGGGCAGACGTGCTAATAAAAGTTAGTTCCAGAAAGAGAACTTTATTAAAATACCTCGGGAAAAAAACAAAAATCGAAACAAATTTTAAGAGTAAATAATAGTAAATACAAACAAACAAACACATTTATTATTTTTACCGATTTGATATTAAGAGGGTAATAATATGGGTTTGGTCTAAAATGTAAGCCCCTTTGCCAGAAAATATTTCATGTATACTTATTACTCCACTTATTTTTATGACATATTTCGGAAATAAAATTACAAGCTGACAACGATTTCATATTTCCTAATCTTATTTTTCCTTTACCTTACAATCTTAGTTGAATGAAACTTGAAAATACTGAAACAATAATAATTTTTTGTATCAAAATACTTGTCCCCATTTGAAGACTAATAAAAAAAATACACAACATAAATACGAACACTATTAATAAAATATCGCTGCCTTGATTTTTCTGAGATTTTCTTACTTTCTCAACTTCAAGTTCAAACTGTTTCTCTTTCCATCTTTCTCGCATTTTTTCCCCATGTGTTTTGTTGTTCCACTTTCCCCGACAAACTCAAAAAAACTTTGATTACTTGTTTCTTTTGTACAGTACGTCATGTGGTGATTTCTAAAGGAACAAAAAACCCTTAGAAATAGAGAGAAAGATTGAAATAAATAAAACTCAGGAAGAATTTATTTCCGTCCGTCGGTTTTCACAATAACCATGAAGCCAAATCATTTCGCTGCAACAAATTTCACTAACTTCAAAACTAACGAACCGCTGTTGCTATTACTAGCTTTGTATTTATTAATGGCTTTAGTACACAAACATATACGTCCCATTAGACACTTTTATGATAGCCGGCCACACATACCCTGATTTCATTAGCGTTAAGGGGAAGGAAGTAGGAGCGTGCTTAAGTAGCCAAATTAACGCTTAAATAATATGTCTACTTTTAGATTGGAGCACATACAAAATGCTCGCTGGCCACACTGTTCCATAAAAAAATATTCAGAATAATTATTTCGTGAAATTTAATACTCTTTTGACGTCAGAGTTTAATTAAATATATTGATTTCAGTAAATATACATTTCACAACCCTATTTTATAAAGGTCTAAAATTGTGGGGTTGTTTATTAGACTATGTGAGGGTATAATTAATTTGGAGAAGTAATTATGTTCAACCAATAGGGTATAAATAGTATATCGATTATTTTATACCCTATAATAAACAAAGACTGTTATCACTTCCCAGAAAGCCAATACGTGTTTTGGATTTTTAAAAAAAGTCTGCAATTGGAATTAAAACTAGATTAATTTTAGAACGTTTTGAATCTACTTTATATATTCAATTTTAACTATATTCTTAACATATAAATAGCACTATACAATAATGGAATTAATGTTAAACTCTCTCATTAAGAATTAAATACATCTGTAAAATAGGTAGAGGTACTCTGCATTACCCGGGGAAACGGCAACCTTTTCTTTGCTTCAAATAAAAAAAGAAATAATAATTATTCATTTTATTCTTTCAACCAAGTTTTTAAATGTTTTAAACTTTTTTTTTATTTAAAATTCCAGCTTCATGGTGCACATGTTTCTGTACAGGGGCTATTAATTTATAAATTTCAACCCTCTGATTGCGGTAGATATTGTACGATGCGCATGACAAACAGAAAAAAAAACTCCTCACTTTATTAATATATATATCCTAAATATATAGCCATCAATATGTAAAAAAAATATAGCGTGGACTGTACTTTACTACCCGCCAGGGCTCTTAACATTATTCATCATATTAGTATACATATGGGGAAGGTATAATTTAAAGGAAATATGCCCATGTTTGCATGAAACGAAAGAGGGAAATCATTTAGTAAAAAAAAAGTGTCTGTACACCCCACTAGTGTTAAAAATACAAACTTCTCGTTACTGTAAAATAAGACAATACGAGCTTGGTGCATTTATCCTTGTGTATTAATCCCCTTTGATCTCTTAAAATGAGACTATAATTTTGTTGTACATTCAATTACGTGATTCATAAGTTGTATATTCAGTTACGTGCCTCATATGTTATATATTCAGTTACGTGCCTCATAAGTCGTATATTCTGTTACTTCCCTTACAAGTTTCAGCATCGCTGGTGCCGGGATCGACATTAGAATTATTCAAACATATTGCGGGAAGGTATAAGTGTTTCTTGTGTAGATGTATTCACAGAGGGCATAGTGAAATGTTCAAAACTTAGGCAAATTTTAATTATTAGCCATTCAAGCTAAAAATACTGTATCTGATTTGTTTACTTTCTATTTGAAGTACTGATTATTAAAAATTGGTTTAAAGTATGGAAAATAGAAAGAAATGATTTTTCCTGTATGGAGCCAAGAATCAATGTGCTTGATTGAGGCACAGTATCAACAGTCATACAAAGACATAAACCTAAACGTATAACATCATGATGCTTTGGATATCGTTTACAGATTTAAAGAAACTACAGTAGCCCCATGGCTTCTTTGGTGCTTATTGACAGCTCACAGCGGACATCTAATGGCTTTGAAAAGTTATCAAACGAAATTATGTATCCCTACGCTAAATCATATGATATGCAAACACATGTGTTTAGCAGCTGTCACTTATGACAGTCAAAATTTAAGAATATACCTAAATGTTGACTGTCAGAAGTCAGCTGTGAGCTGTCAGTCAGGACCAAAGCAGCCATAGGGCTACTGTAGCTCTGTTGCAAACAAAAACGGACTGAACGTCCAGTTGTTGTTTTTTTCTTAATTAATTCAGATGAAAATGTTGGGTTACGTGGCAAATTCCAACTTTTCATTGAGTGAAGTGTATAGTGGTACTGGTGTATCAATTGGACGACAATCTACTTAAAAAACGATGGTTTACTCAGCAATTATTTTGTTTATTCTTTTAAAAATGCACGTTAACGTATACATATAAAAACACACACACACACACCTCTACTTTCACGCGATATGGTTGATTAATTATAATGCCGCGCCCGGCGTCGGCGATGTCGAAACTTGTGAGGCTCGTAAATCATGATAATTTTTACTTGAAAAATGTTGTCATTGCCATTTTGAAAATACCATTACGTGTGATACAAGAATACACAACAAAAAATAATGGTATCTCTCACTAAAAAAAATCAAAGTTAACTAAACGGGACCTTAGCAACGCCACCCAAGGTCAAACCAACTCCACCATTTTGCTTCGCTCTAAAAACTAAACTTTCTTTTTTAACAATCCATTGTTTTCAAGATATACAGGCGGAAAGTTTTCAAATGATCACACGGTATTCAATAAATATTTTGCGAGATTTTTTCAAAGCTTCTTTCACCCCATTACAATAAATAATATTGTACATTTACCTTTCTAGTCTCTTGCAATAGACGGTTGATGACGGGGAAATTGAGATTTAAATCCCAGTCGGGTGTACTGACGATAGTTTTTTCTTAAATTGTCTTTCGCTCTCCCTCCACACCAATGAGGGTACACTTAATCTAAATTCACATTTCACATTCCTCTCACAATATTGTAATGAGTACAGTACATACATATCAGTATAAACTAACGGGTACTATAACATGGGGGAAAAAAACTTTTCTAGTTTAGCAGAATGCCTACTTTGCAAGGCTAACCACTTTCCTGAATGCATACATTCACAGTCGAATAGATATATATATATATATATATATATATATACAAATGTTAACGTTTAAACTTCTACCTAACTAACTGCAAACGCTTGTAGGAACAAAGTTTCATTAAAGTTGGTCTTTTATGTCAGCAAGATATTGTCTGGGTTACATTTGGGAGTCGGTATTTGAAAGCTAAGTGTTTTTTAAACGACTTTTTTATACCTGCAGTATTGGGAGGGTTGTATAACTCTTACACCTGCTCATCAACAACTGCGGGTATTGGCACGAAAATGTAACGAATGTTTTCCACTTTCATATTGTTTACTGCATCTTGTTTTACTAACTGCCATATAATGAAACTAGTGGTATTGGAGATGAGGAAAGAAGCCTTTTTATATGTTATCCACCCGCATTTTCATGGTAAGAGAATCGTAAAACATTTAGAAAAATCATTTTTGGTAGACCCAGCCTGGGCTAGATACCCTGATATCCCCATCATCAGCAGGCGAGTCACTCGAGAGTAACGCCCTAGACGATTTGGACACTAAAGAGGATATGATAGATTTAACAATTACTAGAAGCGTACTCATATTTACACTAAGGGATAGTGGTTAATCATTTTAAAATGAAAACCTTCTGTACACCCGTTTGGTTTTCGAACAATTTCCTCCACGCGACTGTAAAAAAACAACGATACACCAAAAGATTTGACCCCCTATCCCACGTGCCCCCAAACGCGAGTCTACCTTTTATATTTTTTGTAAATCCAATAGATCGACATCTTTATTAGTTACTCTGCAATTTAAAAAATATGAATTGATGATCTTATTAATATGAATGTGTTATGGAGCCAATTTATAATCTCTTCGAGCTCCCTTGAAATTATTCCATGGAGTGCTACTGGAGCTCGTCCAATTGAAACTAATCAAAACATTATCTCGGTGTAAACATTTCACTTTTTTGAATATATCTCCCTCGTACTAGTAATTATTTTCCTATTAATACTGTTTCAATATTTCCTATTTGCAGTAGTTTCGATTACACTAATAACTTGTTAACCAGAAATTAATTTACATTAAAGTCGGGAAAAACAACTGAAAATAGCTCAACTCTTAATTAGGGAAATGTAGGATTAATTGGAACTAGCATATATATATATATATATATATATATATATATATACACATGATTCATATTCTATTATAAGTTTATTAACGTTCAGTTTCTAATGAATATATTAATTGAATCACATTTGAATCCCTTTAATACTTTGGTTATTGGTCTACTCAAATGTGAAGTTTAGTATTGGTTTTATCTACAAAATATATTTGTAATCTTAGTGATATTTTAAATGCGTACCTTTTATAAATGTCAAACAAAATAATGAAGCTCCTAAGTGATTTTTGTTTATAAACACAGCATAATCAAAACTTTATTTAAACCGCGTAAAATCAGAAATATCAAGTTATTTTACAATAAATTATCTGATGCATACATTTTTATTTGAGGGGAATATAACTTCAAAACGAACTTTTGGTCCAACAAAATGTTAGGGATAAAATTTATTCTTGTTTAGATGATCCGTGAATAAAACGAACTAAATTCAGTTTATTTACTGAGGTATGACTATTTCGAAGAACTATACGCTGCTGTTATGTTTTGTTTTTACATTAAAAATTATTTTATAGAAAACTTATTTAGGAAATGTACCTCAACCATGGTTTGGTTTTTCTTAAGCAAGGTATTTATAAACATTTTATAAATAATATCCCTCAGTTCTCGAAATGTTAACAAAGGTTGCTACATTAAAATTTTTTAATTAATTTTTAAAATTTAAAAGGAGTGTTTTTTTATGAAAAATACACAAGAGTACTACATTAATTTTAGATTATATAAAAAGTAAACTTTTTTTTATCATACCACTGTTTTTCAACGCTTAGTCAAGAATAATTTCGCAATTAAAAAGAAAAATTGTATTTAGTTGAACACAGATAGGTTTTTGGAAATAAAGCTAGATTTATAATCGGTATGTATCTTTATTGACTAAGTCTGCTAGAAGAAAAAGTAAAATATTATCTATATAAATATTTTTGTTTAATTGTTAACAATTACGCTCAGTTTAGTTATTTATAATTAGGTAGCATGTTATATTAAAATTTCAAATAGCTGATTCAAATAATTATTATTTTTATCTTTTTCTAGCTATAGCTATTTCGATTATCAATAAAACAATATATTATACACAATGCAAAAGCTTAAAGATAGTCTATTATGAAACATAGTTCTTAGAAAAGTGATTGAATTGAAGGAATTAATAGTTTTCGATTAGTAAAAATAAAATAAATTAAAAAGAGTGACAATAAATAAATAAACATAATTAAATATATAAAGTCAACCGTCATAAAAATATAAATAAACCTAGCAGATTAATAAATCAATCATATAGATAAAAAATACAATGATTTTAAAACATAGCTATATCAAATAAAAAATAATATTTATAATTATTTAAAATTTAAAAAGGAATGTATGCATCTATTTTAGTTAGAAACTAACTGCACATACACTGATATGATTCTTTTTAAATCTATAAATATACATTTGGTTTACGATAACGTTTACAATTTTTAACACTCACGCGAATAGAATAGGTTGCCGTTCTCATCGACAGCAAAAAACTGTTTTTTTCAATCTGAAAAAATTGAATCTAACCATAGCCCTTGGTGAATAGACAATTTTTATTGTTGTGAATTACAACATTGAACCTCAGACTAACATAATCACCATGTTTTTGAGTCTTTAAAATTCCAGAAAAGTCAGAGCTCCCGTGAAAGTAGAAATACTTTATCAGGAGTTATGTTAGAATCGTAGGAGGTACAGTCCAATTTTAATAAGAAGAGACATTGGTGTATTATTTTAAGTACACCCATAAATGTTTGTCTGCTTGTTTGATTATGATATTCTGACACTCAATAAACTATGAACGAAATTACGATAATATTCAGACAGAGAGGTTAATGAAATATTAATAAATACGTAAATTCATGATATATAAAATTGAATACTTTGATATATATATATATTAGATTATAAATAACATATATAATCTGATCTATATTTGAAAAATAATAAAAATAAAGTAATAATATAGCAATATGGTATAATAATAAATTATATTGTTAATAAATAAAATATATTTGTCTATCCTAAAAAGCTCTTCCTAGAAAAATTATAATTTTTTATTACTTTGTCCTAATACCCATTCAGGTTACACACCTATGTAATAACTACGCCAATGGCCAAGTGATAAGTAAGGTTGAATTTAGAAGAAGTGTAACCGCATGTGTGTAAAGAGAATTGCAAACCATTGAGGAGAAACCACCGTTCATACACCCTACCAAGATAAGACCCCAATATCCCCGTCATGGGTAATCTATTCTACAGCGAGAGTAGCGCCTTGGATCATTCGACCACTGAAGCGGGTAATTGAACCCTGGAACTCCGGCCAGGTGCGGCGAAAATCGATTACTAATGTAGCTTCATCCTCTTCTCTCTATTCGATTTATGTTTACCTTTTGAAATATTTATTTTATTTATTATCACCTCGTCTACTACCCGTTTGGGTTATACGCTTAAGTACTAATTACGCTAATGGATTAGGAACCAGGAAGGATGAATTTAAAGGAAGTAAACCCACATTTGCCTGGAGAGAGAGTGAAAAACCATTTAGGATAAACCAGCCACAGTCTTCTCGACTGAAATTTGAAACTAGATCTCCCGTTATCGGCAGTCTAGCTCAACATGACTAGCGCGTTAGCTAACTACGCCACCGAGGCGGGACTTTTGAATTAAATTCTCCTCTTTCCTCTCTCCTATTACTACAGTTAAGGTCTATGCCATGAACAGTAAATTAGATAGAATTCATTTAAACAACTCATTACTAAATATACTTGAGTCAACGTTATAATAGTCTTAACCTAACATTTAATAGCATAATATAATAATACACACGTTATAACACACTAAGTATCATTGTGATTTAATTAATCGCTTGAACGCTTTAATCCAATATGGATGCGTATAGAGAGGCAGTTCCATGTGCAGTAGTTCTCTTGGTAATATTTTGAAGGGAAGAGGGGAGGGACAGAGATGAACGGATATCAGGTGAATACTACCACGTTGCCATTTTACGAGGAGATTGCATTTTAAAAAAGAAACATGTAGGTATTGTGGGAATTTACAAACATAATTCGCAAAAATTAAATATTTAGGTTTGGTAAAATGTATTTGAACTTACTATTGGATTTCATATCAATTCTATTTTACATTTACCAGAACCACAAAATCAATGATACGCTTAGTTACAGTGCCGTGCCGTGGAGAGTTGCAAGAATAAGTAGAGTTTGTTAAAACAGTTCTTCCAGGATAAGCAGAGCTTATTAAAACTGTTAATGTGATATACTCTCACCCTCTTGGTCCCTATTTAATCACTCACATATACTATCAAAACTATATGCTTCACAGGGAGAAAATATTTTAGTTCCTACCTGGTAAATGAGTGTTATACCGAATGATGAGAACGTAATTATTTATCAAAGATTCAGGTTAAATTAGCTATGCTTAGCCTTTTAATACCATCCAAATCTTTGGACTCATTAATTTAAGCTTTAGATGCTTAGGCTTAATCTGCTCTTATTTAGATAAATTATTTAGTTATTTCACAGGTTGATTAACCTATCTATTTTACTTTGGTTACATTTTCTAAATGGCTGGTATATATTAAAAACTTTAACATACATCATTATTATTATGATTATTATTATTATTAGCACTGCGTCTTATTACCCATTCGGGGTTATATGAACTTACACTAATGTGCTACGGGAGGGTGATTGTGATGTGAAATGGAGGACCTACAGTTTAACGTGGAATCCGAACCACGGTGGAGGTCTGGCATTCCACACATTCACAATTTGTGATTAATACACGTCTTGTCAGAGGTGAAGGAAGGGTTTGGTTATCAGATAAATCTGTGACGGGACCGAGGAATGAGCCTGGACCCCCAGCACAGAAGTCAGACACCTTAATCCTAGACCACCAGGTCACCTTTTAATATACAAAAACAGAAAATATGTGATTAGTTTTTTCAATTTTAGCCGGTGTAATCATCTTTTAGTATCCAAACATTGACCATTTCCACGGCATACGGCCGTTATAAGACTTAAAAGATTATGACAACGCAGAAAAGCAAATCAGAGCAAGAAGCCTAGGTTTATTGTCACACACAAATAACAATAATGCGATATAAATCTCATAGTAGAAAGATAAATATAGATTTGTTTTTAATAGGTAATGACTTAATTTGATCCTAATGGACATCTTATAGACGATTTGAGCTATTTAGATTACTGAACACAGATTATTAGTTTGGACTAATATTTTTTTTTTAAATTTTGAGTCCTACATTATTTTTATCCAGAGTGTAACTTAGGTAGTTGAAAAATCTTCATTCAGATGTTGCACATAGATTTTCCACTCTCCTTCCACACACATCCAGATGCACTTACTCTTAATTAAACCTTCATAATCCCTAACACATTAATGTAATTATTACATAAGCTTATAATCCAAACGGGTAATAAGAAGCATTGCTAATTTGTATGATATTGATAGTGTGCGAAATCTGGATAGTGTCTAGATTAACCGGGATATGTTAATAACCTAACATAGCTTAACCTAGCCTAACTTAAACTAATATAACATAGCCTAAATTTACCTAACCTAATCTAAGTTAACCTAGCCTAATCTCACTTACCTAACTAACCTAGCCTCAAACATAGAAATTATACAATAGCAGGTGGATAATGTCTATATTATCTGGATTAACTTCGAAACACGTAATTCAATCACCTCTCACTCAACATTATCTACGTATTTTGGATAACTTCCCCATTATCCGGATAATATTGACTTTGTCCAGGTTCTAACTTTACCCGTAGCATTGATATTTGTTTATAGCTAAGAGACTATTATTGGTTTAATAAAATATATATTCCAAATAAAAGCCTTTTATTTTTAATCGGACTACAAATTTAAACGATACAACTGAAAATACTCCTAAGGAGCTGATTTTAAATCTCAAAATTATTTTAACACAATTTTTTTTTTCAAGCAAATATTTCTCCTTTCCAAGGATTTTTATTATAAATTTTATATAAAATAAACTTTGTCCTGATTCATTCAGTGAACTTTTAAAGTGTTAAGGTCATTCTAAAATTATAATAGATTGTCGTAAACTGGCTGGTAAACGTTAGGATCTCATTCGTATGTATTAGGGGTGATATTTCCTCTTGAGATTCATCAGTGCATTTTTTACCCCCTTAATCCACAATAGTGTAGGTGGCTATCACTTATGTATTTTTTTAAACCCTACCAATAAGAATCAGGGTTGCATGCAAGAACGATGCAGACTGGATCAAAACGGGAGTACAAATCAAGCACAAGTAAATTATAAGTTAAGTCTAAGTCAAGTTCATCCGGTGCCAGTCATAACTAAATCACGTGTTGAAATATTCTGTATATCCATTGCCTTATAACAGGGATATATTACTCGTAAAGTAAACAAAACACATTATAAACAAGAAAATGGCGGAAAAGGTGAAATAAATGATTTTCAATGTTGCAGAAGGAAACTATTTATCGGAGATGATCAAGAATCAAACGATTTTTTTTAAAATAATAAAATTGATGTTATGACTATGGCAGCGAAGAAAATAAAGTGGGTATAAATAACTTGGAATTTTAACTCTATCACTAATCTCCAAAAGGTGACTGTGGTTCGAAAAGTATATAATTTTATAGGTCTTTCAATTTGTTATATCAATGTATATTATTATTATTATTATTAGCATAGGGTCTTAGTACCCATTCTGGTTATACGCACTTACACTAATGTGTAATGGTAGGGTGATTGTGAGATAAAATGGAGGACCTACAGTTTAACGTGGAATCCAAACCACGGTGGAGGTCTGGAATTCCCAACATCAATGTATGTTAATTGAGTATTGTATCTGGCTTACCGTAAACTAGATATTCTAGGTCCACCATATTTTACCACCAAAACAAAACAATATAAAAATAAGTGCCGTCTAAAAAGTCAATTTACACCGCGTCGCTTTGATAAATATCATTTGAGTGTAATTATGATATAAGTACTGTACATCCAAAGACTGCTCGGGACCAGACCTCAACGTGACATCGGTCCGTCTAACTTTATTGCGTCATTGAGCCGTTTGATCGTCTTGGCAAACAAATCCACGCGTCTTTGACTTTACCGGCCCTAAATCTTTAATAGCTTTGGGCGTTGAACGTATTAATTAATGTAGTGTGAAACAAGATTTATAGGCCTTAATACGCATTTTAAAGTTTACATAGCAAAAACATTTTTTGCCAAAATAAATAAAATAATAGATACGAATAATTTAGTAGTGTGTGTGTGTGTGTGTGTGTGTGTGTGAAGAGTCCAGGTTATGTAACTCATCATTATGTAACCTCCTCTACTTACCAGTAGCNTGTAGCATTTGCGAAATTTCCCTTTTCACAGTGATGAATTAACGGTCATCCTCTTCAGTGGCCTAATGGTTTGACATACTACTCTAGCAGTAGACTAAACTGCCGATAACGGGAAGACCCATGTTCGAATCTCAGTCCGGTGTACCAAGAGTGTTTTTCTATAATAGTTTTACACTCTCCCTCCATAAAAATGTGCGTACACTTTCTATTGATATAACTTTCTTAATCCTGTAGCGTGTCAATCATGTAAAGTTGACACCTACACAATTAGGCTACGTAAAAATAAGAAATGATAATAATTATATTGGCAAAATCCAAAGAAGAAAATTAGATTTGAGCTATTTAATAATAATATCCTTCAAAACCTACTGTTAACGACTGGATGGACCCGGAATATGATCAACGTGCTTCCAATATAAAATACTACAAAGTATTTTAATAAAACAAATCTGCATACAAAATACAAAACTATAATAGAGGGATCCAAATAAGATAATTAAAGCTGATACATTCAGGGATAATATTCTTAAAGACTTACTCACTGTGACTGGATGGGATTGGACACCACCAACATTCCTTCTAGCAAAATATTCAACAAGTATGGCGACAGGGTGTTTCCAAACACATCCGCTCGCTACAACACCTAACATGAAAAATAACTCAACTAAATTAGGCTCTCTCCCACGACCCTCGAGCGCCACTGTTGTAGCGGCGTGTCTTCGAACCTCCCATTTACTTCACCCCTCAAGATCTAGTCCCACCTATCACCACATGTATTCTTACGCTTTTTCAATTATTCTTTTTGTTCCGTTCTAGTCAGAGAAGGGGTATAAAATAGGTAACTCTCGGATTCACGTCATGGTATTTTATCCCCTCGCATCGTCGAAGAAGGAACCTCTGCTACCTTACTCTACGAAGGAACTGGTGGCCATGGCGTTTTGGGCGTGGTTTTCACCGTCGCACCACTGAGGATAATTCTCTCTGAATTCCTAAGTATAGAGGCGACGTTGATAAGTACATCTGACGTATGGGTCTAGTTTAAAGACTAGAAAATGTTTATTAAGTCCTCCTGACATTTTGTTTATGAGAATTGTGTTCTTCAGACTTAGTACAGTCAAGGCGACTATTATGTTTATTTCGATATCTTGTTTCAGTCAACGTGACTAGATTTTGGTTTTGTGTTCTTCCGACTCTGTTGGTGTAGTCACAGTAACTCTAATGTTGCTTAAGTCCTTCAGACTTGTTATATTTGTCCAAGAGACTATGATTTTCCTATATCCATATGATATAGCTACGATATAGGAGCCTTGAGCTCCAGATGTAATAAGGACCTAGATCAAATGATTGCTATTCTCCACGAGCACAATATTTCCCTTTTGAGTCCTTAAGACTACCCACTTGTTTTTAGGACTACAACCAGGCTGTCTATCCTTTTTATAGGACCTAGTTAGGTTAATGTATTCAATGTGTTGAATCATTCTTGTTGCCACGCTTCACGTTTGGTATTAGCTTGGGTGGGTAAATCGTGGAATTCCACTTGTTTCCATATGGGGTCCACGCAGATAATACGTTTTTTTTTTCTATTTGCCCGTTTTTGGCACCTATTGACTGAGTATTAATATTGTATGAATTAAATTAGTGTTGTACCCCTGGAAGTGGGTCAGTAAATACATGTACTATTGAATTCTCAGGCAGTACCAACAGGGAAAGGACCGGCCATATTACTATTTTGTGTTGACGCCTGTATGTTTTCCATCTACCAATGTAATCCACTAACCTTTCTATTGCTATTCATTATACAATGTCTCTTAAAGATTTTTCTTAAGTCCCAATCAAGCAAGCTAACTTAAATTACTATTATTATTATTATCACCGCGTCTTACTACCCATTCGGATTATACGCACTTACGCTAATGTGTAATGGTAGGGTGATTGTGAGATGAAATGGAGGACCTACAGTTTAACGTGGAATCCGAACCACGGTGGAGGCCTGGCATTCCTAACATTCACAAGTTGTGATTAATATACATCTTGTCAGAGGTGAGGGAAGGGTTTGGAAATCAGATAGATCTGTGCCGGGACTGGGGATTAAACCCCGGCCACCAGCATAGAAGTCTGACACCTTACCCCTAGACCACCAGGTCACACCTAACTTAAATTATAAATGTGCTAATAATAAAAATGTATGCGATTTCCAGTCAAATTTTGTTTGTAATTATCTCATCATTTTTCTTTTAGAATCACCTGACTGTAGCTTGGCGCCAGTCCAGCTATTTTGTTATTGGACATTGCTCTTCAAGCCTACTGCATTTGATCTTTCCGCCTAGGACTATTGTTTGCACGTGTCGCAACAAGACAGTATTAATTTGAAACTTCTAACTTATGTTCTTGTATATCTATTGTAATCAAACATATCTTTTGTTTTTCTTTTATAATAAATCTATTATTTTTATTCTAATTATTTTATATTTCTGGGTAAAATAATTCCCTTGTAGCCCTATTATAAATTCACCTTAATATGGCACTAAAAGATAAATTGGTGCAATCTTTAAGACCATTTTCGTAATTAGTACAAAATCGTACAACCTGAACAAGTAGTAAGGCGCCGTGCTATATAACCAAAACTAACATCCGGGAGCTGAGTTTTGTTTCTATTCTAGATTTAAAATAATTTATAAATCACTTCTTGTCTACTGGTTACATAGTTTCCGGTTACTCATCCAGAGGCACCGAGCTAGATCCACAGAGCTTCGTTTATCTGTAAAGCAGAGTGTTTGAAACTGTGTCGAGCTCAGAGTAATGAGATAATTAATAAAGAAATAATAGCTTCTGTTGAGAATACTGAGATTAATAGCTGGAGGGCTCGCTGTGTTGACTACATGACACCGTCAAACACCGAATGTTAACGCCATCATCGCTAACGGTGGCGGTGGTCGGTGTGACTCGCTTGCGGGCTCACAGCATGGAGTCTATTTGTATAAGTCGTTTGTCTTTATAATCATTACCATTAGCACCACCGCGTCTTACAACCCGTTAGGGTTATACGCACTTTCGCTAATGTGTAATTGTAGGGTGATTGTTAGATGAAATGGAGGATCTACAGTTTAACGTGGAATCCGAACCACGGCGGAGTCCTGTCATTTCCCCACATTCACAAGTTGTGATTAATACACGTCTTGTCAGAGGTTAAGGAAAGGTTTGGTGATCAAATAAATCTGTGCCGGGACCGAGGATTGAACCCCAGCACAGAAGTCCGACACCTTATCCCTAGACTACCAGGCCACTATATAGTCTTTAAAATCAATCGATTCAAAGCGCATGTTAAATACTTCAAATAAAAAAAAATTAGATTGTTATCAAATGTAATAGGCATCTTGGAATTTGATTAGGACATTTTATTTTTATTTGAAAAGTTTATATCCAAATCCCACCATTCTTATGATAAATATTAAAATACTTAGGATTATTGTATGGGGAAACTAGCCCAAGCATGTACAGGATATTCGGAAACTTGTAGCCCTACTGCACATATAGCTTGTTTGAACAAAAAGTAATTAAAATGCCTATACACACTCATCCAGAAACCTATGCTTATACCATTAAATTTGGTTCCAAGTTTCGCCGTGTAGCGCTGAGATAGCAAAGTTGTTCAAGCCTGCTTGTACAACAAGTTTCATAGGAATTAGGCGTGCGGCACTGCACATGTGATAATGGCAAGCACTCTCTGTGGTGTAGGAACGTTAATGATGACCCTCGCAACGGATTTACATTTATAGATGGACTGGTGTGTTGTTTACTTTTTATTGTGGTATGTTCTGCTTCCATGCTCCAAGATATTGAAGTGTGTAGTGCTGTGTGCCTAGATGCTATGCAACCTGTTGTACATACATGCTTGAACAGCTTTGCTATCCCAGCGTTATACGCCAAAATTTTGGACGCAATTTAATGGTAAAATTATTAGCATAATTTTCCGGATGTAAGCGTATAGAGATTGTGTATTACTTTTGGTTCAAACAAACTATATGTGTAGTTTGGGATATAAGTTTCCAAACTTCTTGCATAGGGGCGTGATATTTTATTCAATAAAAAAATTGCCACACAAACTGTAATAATATTAATAATAATAATGATATTTAGCACCGCGTCTTACTAACCGTTCAGGTTATACGCTTTAAGTACTAATTACTCTAATGGATTAGGAATTGGAAAGGTTGAATTAGAGGAAGTGAACCCGCATTTGCGTGGAGGGAGAGTGGAAAACCATTTAGGAAAAAAGAAATAGTTCATCAGACAGAGATTCGAACCTCGATCTCCCCGTCCTCAGCAGTCGAGTTCAGCACGACAAGCGGGTTAGCCAACTACGCCACCGAGGCGGGTTACACAAACTGTAAGATATTGACTTAAGATCACTCCCCTTTTCATACCCATCTTAAACAAGAGGAAACTAAACTCACAAAAACCTTCTATTTATTTGTAAAATTAAGTTCATTTTCAATGTCTACCAAATATTCAGTAGGTTATTAATTAGGTTATTATTTATTAAAAGTAGACTTAATTGTTTCCTACAAATAAAATACGATATATATTAATAAGATAACGATGGGTTTTAGTCTGAATAAAAACAAATTTATATTATCAATTTATAATGAAACTTTGATTTTTCATAAATGTAAAAATATTCTTATATGTATTTTAGCTCCACGTAATACTACCCGTTTGGGTTATACACTCTGTAATAATTACGCTAGTGGTTCTATGGGTTAGGAAGGTTATACTTAGAGGAAGTGTACCTGCATTTGCGTGGAGACTAAGTAGAAAACAATTTTGGAAAAACACCTGACCGATCTTTGAATCTCGATTTCATCATCATAAGTAAACTAATCTACTGCGAAAGTAACGCGCTATACCTTGCGTCCACTGAAGTGGGTATTTTGATATTAAATAAAATCTTTTCTAAAAAATAAGATTAATATATTTCAAAGGATTCATTTTTACAACAACAACAAAATCTTTCTTCTGATACATCTTTATTGAACTCTACCAGGATATAACTTGAGACAACCTGACTTATGAAGGAAGAAAGCCATTTGTCGTACAAACATTTTTCTGGCAATGGATGTGTTTTTATTTGTTTTTACTCCGGATAAAAAAACAAGACGTAGGAACTATTAGTTGATGAAAGTTAGAATAGAAGGGTATTATATCATTTTAATAGAACATTTATCCCCGGAATTATTAATAACTTAATCTAAGGGGTTGTTACTAGAAGGGTAGCTTAGACAAGGTTCAACCACATTAGCTTTGTGAGGGTATACATCATATGTGAAGAAACTACCCCCAATGCACATGCACCCATTTGAAGTTTAAACCTTGATAGCTCTATTATTATTATTATTATTATTATTAATCTCGTATATTTTGTGACTGACACCTTTGGCTTTGGGATCATCTGTGCAGGTTTGATTGTGTATAATGACTTCAATTAATTAGAACTAAACAACACTAATATAACTAAAGAATACACAACACATGATGACAGTAAGGAGTTTAAGGCTGCATCCACAAATTTTATAAATATTTCTACCATTTTTTTGTTTGCCAAGTCCATGTCATCCACTTCGGTGTCCGCACGGTCTAACGCGCTACTCTCGCAGTAGACTAGACTGATAATTACGGAGAGATCAAGGTTTAGATCTCAGTTGGGTGTACTGAGTGTGGTTTATCCAAAATATCTTTCCACTCTCCCCCACGCAAATGTGGGTACACTTTCTGTAAATATAAACTTCTTAAGACCATTCCTAAGACCATTAGCGTAATTAGTACGTAAGCGTATAGCTTGAACTGTAAATACCATTACTTGCATGGAAGCGCGAAAAATTTCAGTCAAGGAGTTACCAGAGAATAATAGTATATATATTTTTTGTAACATGAGAAATGGATGATTCACAATAAAAATTATAAATACAGTAATATTGCTTGAAGCGAGTTATGTTGAAGACTTTGTAGTTAAACAATCTTTTTAAAGATACCAAAATGACTAGAATGTTCCTAGTAAGATACGTTAATTTAAACATAATGTTCCATTAATATGAAAATAGACTAGAGTTTAAAGTGAGAGACTTTAATATAAAAATATTATTCAATCAATATGAAAATATACTACAATTTAAAGTGGAAGACTTTAATATAAATATATTATTCCACCAATATGAAAATAGACTACAATTTAAAGTATAAGAATTCAATATAAACATATTATCCCACCAATATAAAAATAGACTAGAGACTTTAATATAAACATATTAAATTAATATGAAATTAGACTATAATTTAATGTGGGAAACATTAATAATCAATAAGGCGTCCCCATAAATTAACACTAGTTCATCAAGTGCCTAAGGCCAAAATAAATGACAAGACGCCGTATATATACGAATCTCACTAGGCAACCAAAATATAAGGATATTAATATTGCACAAAGACACTACAATACTAAAATAAATATATATTTATATATCCCAGAGCACTCGAAGGTAAAGACAATAATATCAATCGAGCCGACCAATAATGGCGTAGATACCCCGGACACAGTAATGACAAGGATCCCCAAATAATATAATAAATTCATAGTAAAGTTTGAACACCTTCTGTGCTAATGCTGTCTAATAACGTAATAGAGCAGCGTGAAATAAGGTACAACACCGAGAAAAATGTTTTACTACCACCATAAGTTAGCACGCGTCATACATTAAATAAAGTCAGAGTCAAATTTAGTACCCCGTCTAGCAATGTATCCCAAAGAGATATAATCGTACAAAACCGCACAAATATGCGACGGCCATCTTCCTATTGCACCGCTTAAGGCAGACAAGGTAACCATAGTTACATACAACGAGTGCAAAGTTAAACAGGGAAGAGGGTAAGTATTCTCCCATTTTATCAAGCTTGCTACTTGTAACTCGTTACAGAACGGGTAGTAAGATGTGGTTGAAAAAACTATTGGTGGCTTAATCTTGCTAATTTATTTTATAAACACAACAACTTCACCCCAATTTGTTTTATCACAATTCTTTACAATACAACATATCTAATATATAAATCAAATTTAACCAGGCAGGGTCATAACCGAGATAACCCTAAGTAGATGCGCTAACGATTTAAATGTTGTGTTCGACCGATCAATAAATTTAAGGATTATTAAATGACATTAAAATCGTAATAAAGTAGCATAGTAATTACCATTAGAGATAGTAGCCAAAAAGTCCAAGGTAGTATAATAGAAATACACTTGGTTGCTGCTGGCTAGTAACAGCTGGTTGCAATTAGGGAGTTTTCTCAAAATATCCTCCCATTTACCTTTAATGCAAATGTGTGTACATTAAATCTAAATTATACCTTCCTCATACCTGCCTAATTGACGTACATATGTGGATATTATGAACGTATAGTGAAACGCAAAGCGATACTTTTTTCATCGCATCTTACTACCCGTTCTGGCTATACGCCTATGTACCCAATTATTATAATGTCCTAGGGATGAGGAAGTCTGAATTTAAAGGAAGCGTACCTGCATTTGCGTGTATTTATAGTGGAAAGCCATTTAGGGAAAAACATTACAAATACACCCGATCAAGATTCGATCTCCAATCTTTCTGTCATTGATAGTCTAATATATTGAGAGAGTGACGCTTTAGAATGTGTGTCCACAAAAGCAGGTCAGAGCGATACAAATTATCTAATTATAATTAATGGAAAATAAGCCATAATAAATCAGGAAATCGTGTAAGAGACTAATTTATTTCATGAAGTTTTCTAATAATAAAAAGGGTGATTTATAAAATTCAACACATTGTAGAGTATATTTTAGTTTGGAGGGACTAAAAAATGAGTCTCTAATGACACGTAATATGTAACTTCTTGACTCGTCGTTATCTTAGTTTGCGCAGGTGTGGACCAGCTTCGATAAGCCGTCAAAATACACGATAGTTAATCGACTAACTTAACCGACCGGCTAATGCGTCGACTGAAGTCAACGAAACTAGATATCATCATAATACTTTAAATGATTTTAAGCTTATATTTTAGTTTATAAATATATATTATAATCATTTTATTTTTAAACCTCGTCTCACTACCCATTCAGGATATACGCTTATGTATTAAATACGATAATGGTTCTAGGGATAAGGAAGGTTATGTTTACGTTAAGGGAAAGTGGAGAAATATTTTGTAAAAACAACTCTCAGTAGTCCCGATATAGATTTGAACCTCGATCTCCCCATCATCAGCAGTCAACTTTATTATGAGAGTGGAGCGTTAGACCATGTGACCACCGAAGTGGACTATATTATATATAGGGTAGCATTATGAAGTTCTGTTTGTAGATTCATGCAGTGTTGTACACACTAATATTAAACTATGTGACCACCAGTGCTAGCACAGCTAAATTCACTTTGGACATAACACCTGATTAAAGCACAGACTGCTCTAGTACCAGAAGTAGAATCTGGCTACGAATACAAACATATAAAATATTTAAAGAACATCTTTGGTCTAAGACAGAGCTCACCCATCTTTCTGATATCGCAGAGCCTATGCGAACCTTTTTGAATGTATATGCAATATAAAATCAGATGGTGAGCCGTGGGTATAACTGATGGTCTAAGGCATCACTCTTGTAATAGACCAGACTGCCAATGAGGAGGATATCGGTGTTGGAATTCCAGTAGTGTGTACTGAGCTTTTAAAAACAATTGTTTTTAAATCTCCCTTCACAGAAAGGTGAGTATATTTCCTCCAAATGCATCCTTAAGTTTCCCTAGCCCGTTTGCATAGATAATAAATAAATAGACGTGTAACCCAAACGTATACTAACAAACTGTGCTAAAAGTATTTATATATATTTATAAAGTCTTGGAGCAATATTATATGCCAAAAAATTGAATATTGAGATAAAAATTATATTCAAACATTTAAGAAATCAATCATTTATAAGCCTAAATAATTCTTCACCAATTGTAATTTAATATAAATTAATTTTTTTATAAATTGCTACAAATAAACTTTTTTTTTCTGGAAGTGTAGGCACATAATTAAATACAAACTACGACTGTCAAAGTTGTTATGACTTACTTATTACATTCTAAAAATTGAAAAATTACACCTCTACACGGGAATCCAACTCGGTGCCAGTACCCGGGGTTCGATTTCCGTGTCCAGATGTCATTTTCGATTTTCATAATATGATATCTAGAAGGAATAATCCTCTCTAAAAGCATAAATAATAGATTTGATTATTTTATTCTTATTTATTACAGTTTCACCCCAAGGAATTCACATAATCATGGACAAAACTGGCTGACATCCACCCAGTACCCTAAGGCAAGGGATTTATTCAAACATCCAACTGTGAGGAGGAAAATTAATATTTAAAAAATTGACAAAGTTATTGAGCGTCAAAAAACTAATTGTAAATAGTAGAAGAATTGTTAATAGTCTTACAATAGCTAAACTATTATTTCCTTTAATTTAACAATCACATATTTTAGGACAAGGAAACCCTAATGTTTCATGTGTAACAGCAAAATACTTATCAATATAATTGTAGTGTTTGTCATTGTTTAACCATTTAAAATTATTTATAATAAAACAAAGTGACATGGAGGTATTATTTAGGGGAGGATCTCTAAATCTTAAGTGGAAATATTTAATATTATCTTTACTACCCCAGATTACAATTTGCTCTATGATATTACGGAGGAATGTATTTCTCGATTTCATATCAATACAACATTTGTGAACTTATTAATGTTGATTGGAAGGAACAAAGTATAAGAATAATTTACAAGTTTAACAAATCAGTTTATTGATATTCAAGAGAGTCAAAAGGAAGTACATCGAACTATAGGTAGAATTATTCAAACCATTCATTGTTTAAAAATGAGAATATAATCGGTTACAGTGGTATAAATAGCTTGAGAAAGGAGCACCAGGTGTTAAGTACATAGGTACACTCTATAACCCACAAATATTGGTCATAAAGGTGTTATTAAGAAAAGATTGTAACTTATTAAGGCAGGACAATTACTAAGTCATAAAATAGTATGAAAGGGAGCAACTCGAAGTCAATATAATTAAGTGGCGGTAATCAAATCAAACTATAAAATAATCATAGATAGTTGTTTAGTATTTATTTATTTATATTTTATTATTTTAATATCAATTTCATTAATGTTTACTTAATTAAATATTTCTTATATTCATTCATTATTAATTTATGTAATTATCATATTTTTTTATTTACCGGATTTTCTTTCATTAATTATGTTTTGTAAGGGTGGTACAATTGCTTTCTCGTATTTTTACGCGCGTTTCCTGTTAGTTCGCAAAGTGTTTTCCTCAAAGGTGGACGTGCGTCACCACCGCGGCTCAACTTCTCTGTTTCTCTTAGTGCTTTGCACTCTCTTTCGCGAATTTAAATAAACTCATCCTCATCCTAACTGGTATAAATGTGCGTCTGATCCGAAGCACCAAGATCATCCCATAACAACTCCAGGTAGGCCTACTTGGGTTATTGCTTCACCGGATCTTCAGCAGCAGGTAGGATCTCACCATGTATACTTACGCACAGATTAATTGAATAATTCTCTCGCTCAATCAAATTAAAAACAATAGTTCTACTTCAGTCAGCTTACTGTGAGGCTTACAACTACAACACATAATTTCAAATATAAAGAACTAAGCCAAATAAATATAGTAGCAGTTTAAGGAGCTAGAAGGGTGATAATTAACTTGAGCTAACTATCTTGGGTAAACCGCATAGAGAGTTAGACATTAGAATGTTATAAGCTCCTAGAAGAGATATTATTATTTTATATCGGCGAACTACCAGGAATCTAGACGCTACAGATATTATGGCCAGACCATTCCTAGTCAGTTCTGCCTGAGTAATCAATAGTATATATTTATTCTGTTACCCTTAAAGGAGACCATAAAACTAGACAAAATAGTGATCATTTTTCGACTAACACTAAAGGTGTCACAAGGAGGCCGTATGCAACAGCGAAAACCCCATGGGCCACTACTATGGAAATGTAGCACTTCCACAGGCTGCGCACCGCATATCAGTACACAGTTAGACACATCAGAGATACGTGTCGGATACAGACCCAGTTATCTCGTGAAACTAAGAAATAGATAACTTGGTATCCTACATTATTTAATTCTATTCTTTAAACTAGCCACAGCATGGTTATATAGTCTAAGGAATCTAATTTTGGGCTTTGTATTTTTGACTAAGCCTAATAGACATAGAAAGATAATGCATAAATCTATAAACTATGCCTTAAGGGCATATTGAAAATTGTCAATAATACTGAAATACAAAAATTAAGTCAAATGGATATAGAACAAAAGATATCAAAGCTCACCATAATAAACTATGTGTTAAGGACACAGGGAAACAAGTCAGTAGTACTGACATTCAACAACTACGTAATATGGACAGAGTAATAGAACTCAAAAGCTCAATAAAGATTACAACATCCCTCAATACTTATTAAATCCACCGTAGCTTGCTCTGCGGCGAGGACGTGAAACAGACACCTCAACAATCGTGGTCTTAAGTGCGTAGTCTTAGCAGATCCTCGTGAATGGTTACAATGGAATATAAAAACGTGAACCGAGGACAGGCCTTTTTATACCAGAGGGACTGATAAAATTTGTCAAGGTTAGCTCCAAGTACGAAGAGGGGTGGTAATCTTCAATGATGACGCCACCCGACCACTAGCGCTGGTTTACGGCTGTTGGGAATACCCCAAATGAAGCCTCTCTCATTTACTCCTCGTCCGGCCTAGTTGCTAGATGTTTTGTATGTTGGTCTTCGAAGCCGAGTTTCCTCGTTCGCTGGGGCTTTTTTGATGAGAATTGGGCGTCTACCGCTTGTGATGTTGCAGTGATTCTATATCTGCCACACATTATTAGAACTTATTAGATCTGGTAGTAATAGTTTGAAACCTATTATAGGGCTTCATTGAGTGTAAGTGATGGAAAGAATCTAACACGTTACATCAATAAGAATAGGGGTTGTTAACTGAAGATGAAATAAAATATCATTATATTAACGGTCTATGTATAAATGAAACAACAGGAACTCTTAAGTACCAATCCTTCAAAAATCTGAAACATTAGTGTAATGTATTCATAATAGATTTTTTATAAGTTCCACTTATAAATACTAGCGCCGAAATTTTTAATTTTAATTTATGTGATACGACACAATCTCCATCTTAAAAGGCTTGTGGATATAAAACATATAATGTTTCTTGATTTTATTTATTTGATATAAATGGCAATCATACATAAATTAACTAAAATAAATATTTTATTTAGCAAGCTGATAGCCTAAAATAAAAATAAATAGGGTTTAACAGAATATATATCTTAATAATATTAGGAAATTTACATATAAAAATTGTATACAAGATATCTTTTGGTTAGTCAACAAATAATACTTCTCGATTCACAACATTCTTATCACTTAAGTCTATAAATATAGCTAAATGTAGGACGCGACAGTAAAGTCGGATGGTTTTCATAACTAACATTGCTTATATATGTAACTTTACTTAGAACAAATTGATTATGGAAATTTATTAATAAAATCTACTACTGTTTAATAAACCATGTCTAGGCAATTAGGCAAATATTTCATTTGATTTTCAAGAACTTGATATTATTTTTTACTGTAATCATTAAACCACTTAGCACTATTAATATCAGTGTTACGGTGAGATTTCTAAACCATTTTTAATACCCTTAGATATATTCTTAACTATTTAGCGAGAGAAAAAAAATCTATAACTGCCATAATTTTGTAAAAAAAAGATTCTTTTACACGTTTTACTATCCATAAGGGCTATCCGCATTTAACCATGCTAATAGGCTAGAGTTAATGAAGATAAAATTTTATAATATATGTACAGTACCCCCATTTGTGTGGGGTTAGGGGAGTGGGAAACCATTTAGATTAATTACTTTTGTTTAAACCCAGTCGAGATTATAATCCGGACCTTTCCATCACCAAGAAGCCTGACTAGATATTATTCCCGCACTGGTCCACGTGACCAACAGAGCCAGTAAAAAGATACAGTAGCTAAAATTAAAACTATTTATTTAATTTACTTACGCATTAAAGTTTTATTGTAAAAAAGTAAAACCGTTCAATGAAGAGGAAAAAATTTGACCCACGATAATTTCTAATTGACATCCTGGTTTTAAAAAAGAGCACACGTTAAAAACTATGAATATTTATCAGTTAGGGACAAAGTTCTCGTTCATAACCATTGAACCTTTAAAAAAAAAAAGAGAACAAATTTTATTAAGGAAGTTATTATGACCATTCCATATTTCAACAACTTTCTCTCAGCCTTTTCTACTCTTTCTCAACGCATATTTAAAATCAAGTTGGAAATATTTGTTTTTGTTTTATTAGTATTTGTGTGGGGAAGAAAGCGGGTTATTGAAAGGGATAAGTGGAATGTGGAGTGGTAGTCAAGAAAGAAAATTACTTTTGAGTTGTTAGTCTCACCAAGCCAAAGAAAGGCCACAGGAATCTCCTCAAGAAAATATTTGAAAATTTTACATCCCTAAAATCTATGTGAAGTAGTTCTTGAACTGGGAATGTTTTGAAATTTAGACTCTTCTACAATTTATTTGGAGTGATACTTTCCCAAGATATATATATATATATATATACATATATATAAAAATTTGGGTGATTCTAAAAATGATATGGAGCAGTACTTATTTGCCACTTCTAGAATTCTCTCTCGTGCTCTGCCGTTCTCCTCTCTCTCTATCTCTCTCTTTCTCTCTCTCTCCATATGTACAATATAAATTACAAGTAACAAGATAACTACCTACCTAACTAGCCTTTAGTTACTCGAAAGAAAGTTCAGAGCCATCAGACTTCTGTGCTGGGTTCAGGGGTTCATTCCACGGTCCCGGCACACATTTATCTGATTGCCAAACCCTTCCTTCACCTCTGACAAGACGTGTATTAATCACAACTTGTGAATGTGTGGAAATGTCAGGCCTCCACCGTGGTTCGGATCCCACGTTAAGCTGTAGATCTTCCATTTCATCGCACAATCACCCTAGCATTACACATTAGCGTAAGTGCGTGTAAACCGAACAGGTAGTAAGACACGGCGCTAATAATATTAACTATCATATATGCATACAGTATGAACAGTTGATATAATATATTATTACATTTTGTTTTATTTAGTTAGAATTTGGTTTTGTTTGCCTACATGTGACCACATTGTTTTACTTATTTAACTTCTATTGGTTTTCTAGTTAAGACTCCAGGTGGCAC
>CABEEJ010000158.1:0-11638 GCA_901482245.1 Timema douglasi
ATGCGTTGAGGGGTGAAACTTTTAGAGCTTATACAACTTTAAAATGTAGAAATTATAAATGTAAACGTTGTTTTTAAAAAAGGTAGAACTAATTAAATTTAGTCTTCATTAAAATGTAATCGGAAATTAATAAATACTTAGTTCAATAGGTAGCGTGTTTGTCTATTAAGTTAATGGTCCCGGGTTTGATTACTGGCATGATGGGAAAATGTATCCTTAGTAAAAGTGTGGATTACCCCTTTCTCAGTGATGAATTAACAGTTTGGGGCTGGATGTTGTGTGCATTATAGATTTAATTTAGTTTATATTATTATCATCACCGCGTCTTACTACCCGTTTGGTTTATACGCACTTACACTAATGTGTAATGGTAGGGTGATTGTGAGATGAAATGGAGGACTTACAGTTTAACGTGGACTCCGAACCACGGTGGAGGCCTGGCATTCCTCACATTAACAAGATGTCTTGTCAGAGGTGAAGAAAGGGTTTGGTAATCAGATAAATCTGTGCCGGGACCGAGTATTGAACCCCGGACCACCAGCACACAAGTCCGACACCTTACCCCTAAACCGTCAGGTCACCAATTTAGTTTATAAGTCGTGTGCTGATATAATCATTTGGTTCAGAACGTTATGTTAAATAACTCAAATAAATAAATAAACATATATTTTTTCCCCCCATCCCATCCCCAACTCACTTACCCCACTTCCTCTTCTACTCGAAACAGCATGTGATGACACGAACTGACGTATGAATACGTAAACTTAGATATATAGTAGCTTTTCTAATTGTCTGTTAATGATCGTATGTATACGGCCGTAAAATACACTCTGTCCACCATGGCTCATCAGGCAATGTTCAATATCTGGATAATAGAACAAACTCCTCTACGACCTAATGCCTGTGATTAAACGAGTTATTACAAAAAGTCACTTTCGAATAAATAAACTACAACAATGACCTGTTATGTTGTTTTTTTTTGCACTACATCTTACTTCCAGGCTGCACTGTCTGCATTAAATGAGATAAAGTTAAATATAGATTAAATGTACTTGCATTTGTGTGGAGGTAAAGGGGTGAACCGTTTGGAAAAAATACATACTCAGTGAATTCGGCGGGATTCGAACCTTGATCTTGTTGTCAGCAAACAAGACAAGGCAAGTTACACCTAAAGTCCGCGTGACCACTATTTAGGTGTAAACTCATATGTTTCTTAATCTGAATGATGTTTTAAAAGTGACCCTTATAGAAAAAACAAACAAAAAAAACACAATCAACTTTGTTTTTAAACTATTTTATTTTGTAACAACTATGCATGACGCCATCGATGGTTTTTAATAACGCCAAGGTGCCGATGACGTAATTTCAATCAGCTTTTTTTTTCGACCTACTCGGACAGGTAGTTGTTGTCTCTCTCCATCACGTCATATCTCTTCAACAGGGATGTGCAAAATTTGTGTGGTGTACCAATACACGTTGGTTAATTTTCTAAAATGGAATAAATGCCTCTTGTACGGAGAAAAGGGTCTTATCATAATCTAAAATGTAAATTCTAGGATTCTAAACCTTGGCAGGATTATATATTTGGATTTTTAAAGAAACTAGATGAGGCCTATATTTTGTCGCAGCTTCTCAGTACTCGTTCGGATTGTACGCATATGAATTTATTGCGCCAATGTGCTAGGGATGAGAAAGGTTGAATTTAGAGTAAGTGTACAATCATTTTCGTGGAGAAAGAATGGAAAACCATTAAGGGAATGTACACCTTCAGAACACCCGACTGGGGTTTGAGCTCCAATCTCCCCGCCCTTCGCAGTCTAATTTATTACGAGAGTGACTTCTTAGATCAGCCAACCCCCAAAATTAGTATTTATTTATTTATTTATTGATATTTACTACAAGAGACCAAGTATATTATGTTTAGCGTAATATCCTAATATTGGAAAGTACGATTGTGCAGGAGAGGAAATTATACTAGTCTTCAGATGCTACAGTAGGCAACGCCGTGGGTGTGCAATCGCGTTGTTGTGTGAAGTCTGGTTAGCATCATAAAACTGTTTGGGCCAAGACGAACAAAAGGGTTCTTTGTATTGTATGACGTCACTTCCGGTCTCCCTACTCCTCCCCAGTGTTCAAACATAGGGTTGAAGAATGACCCTCTTTCACTTGTCATTTTTTTTCTTTGTTGCTTAAAGTGTTTTTTTTTGGTCACATTTACCCAATGAAATAAAGGAAAAGAAAGATATACGTCGCAAAGGCTTTTTCAAGGCTTAATGGATAAATAAAAGTTATGTGTTTGAGAATTTTTTAATGGTCAGGGAGTTGAGGAGCAACCTTCATTAGTTCTTGAAAAAAGTTTAAAATAAATTTTAAAATGTTTATAGGATATAAAATACAGTTCAATTTTCATAGGAATCTATTAAAGTTACTAGATTTACTTTTTGTATGTTGTATCATTTAAATTTATTAATATGCATTGGTAGTTTTGTTTCATATATTTAAAAAGCGATAACAAAACACAACGCACGTTTTCCCTTTGCCCTGCCCATTTATGAGTCAGCTCAACCTAAACTTGCATGTTTGAGCATTCACACATTCGATCAAAGTTTTCTCCGATCTGAAAGGTCATGTGTTCATATGTAAGTACCTCTCTTCTTGAGAACATTTGAGATAATAATAGGCCCTACATAAGTTTTAATTCAATTATTGTGACAAAGATTACATCTACCTTTAGATATTCATACGTCAAGTCATGTAATCTGCAGACTTCGGCTGGTTACTTTAGATGGTCATTAAAATGTTATCAATGTTTACAGAGTCTGAATTTTTTCATTTTGTTTAATCACTGGGCAGCAACAAATAGGGATATTCACGCACTTGCGATTTAATGGAAGCAATAAAGTACCACATAGTACTAAACTTTTCGTGTACAAATAAAGAAAATGCGATTGAAAATATGACGTAACCTGCCCGGGGCACACAACGTGACTACTGCACATAGACCTTTATTCCAGAGCAAATACAAGCTTCGCTCTGAAGACAAACACTGGTCTGTGCTTCCAACTCAAGGAAAATAATACAACTACAGTAGGCCTATGGCTTGTTTGGTGCTGACTGACAGCTCACAGCTGACTTTTGACATTCAAAATGTAGGTATATACCTAAATTTTGACTGTCAGAAGTGACAGCTGCTAAACACATGTTTTTGCAGATCATATGGTTCAGCGTAGGGATACATAATTTGGTCTGGTAACTTTTCAAAGCCATGAGCTGTCAGCACAAAAGAAGCTATGGGGCTACTGTACCTTATTGGGCGGGAAGAGGATTTTATGTAGACCCCTTTTCCAACAAAAACTCAACATGTGTTTGAATGTAACATATACCCTTTTTCGGCCGCACGCTTCAACTATTGTAAATGTACATGAGGACCGGTTAAGGCCCGTAAGCTGTCTTAATGCAGCAGCCATACCTTTGTGTGCCATCTGTCGTGATGTTTACATCTTAAATCCTACTCAGGTCATAGGTCAGAACCTCAATGGTAAGGTTTTACCTACAAGAACTAAAGCTTACAACAATTTCCGCCGTGACAAAGAAACAAATCAGTATCTAGGTTTTTTATTCATCTGTATGCTCTTTATTGTAATGATACTGTTTTGGAAACCTTTCATATATTCAAAAAGTCACGAATGAAGTGTATTTTTATATATAGAACTGTATGTAAAATTTCTTTTTAACACTTTATCCATGGAGAATCATGCGTTTTCAAAAGTAATTTCAATACAATACGTTTTAAAACTTTCTTTTTTTCCTTTAAAAAAATCTCCCTCCGTTCTGTTTGAAAATCAGGTGATATGCTGGCTCCCTTTACCCAATAGGAACATTAGATTGCCAGGAGTTCTCCTATTAGTTAGTTTTTAACACTGGCGTCAAGGGGTCCAAGAAGCAAGGGGTTAGGTATATAAGCAGCTTGTGCGTATAGATCCACACAGTAATATCGTAATCTTGACAGAGAAACTAGTAATATCACACGAAACATGATAATTTTCAGAGATGAAATCTCAGTCTGTAAAAGCACTTGCTCAGACATTCGCGTCAGTTCGTAAATTAACAAAACTGTATCAATGCCAATTTTATAATAATAAAAGTTAAACTAATAAAATAAATCGATTACAATGTTAAATATCTACAAATTTCGACAATCAACCAATCAGTAATCCTAAAGTGAAAAAACGTAGAATCAGATCGTCATGGCCGAGTGATAACACGTGTGTAGTAGGTCATACACGCGTCGTCGTCATCATCATCATCATAAAGCCCGTTATCGTTATACACACTGCTCATCGTAAGGCACACACGGGTCCACATCCACGACATCATCGTATTATAAAATCCGGAATCATTCTAGTAGGTGCCCAATCGCGGTGCAAATATAAATATTATTATAATTGGTGCCCCATCGTGGGGCAAATATAAATATAATTATAATATCCAAACATTTTTCTACCTCCTACGAGGTGAGCTCGCATCGCATTATTGGAAAAATGGGCGCTAAATAGTTGTTTTATGAATATCCCACAGTAGGACCAAGCGTAAAATGTGCTCTTACAAGAAATAAAGATGTTTATTTCCTAAAGAAAAATAATAATTATTTTCCCCATAAAACCAATAGTTTTTGTGTTGCAGCTTGTCACTGTGTTTTTAAATATAGTCTCGTATGTGATTTATATTGTAGATGGCGGATACCTCCTTCCCATGATTTTATGGCATCAGCAAGAAAAATTTTCCTCTATATGTAACCAATACATAAAGTATGTCAAGAAGTACTACACAGACAATGTGGTGATGGTTACACGGGCAATCCTGCAAACATTAGTACTAAAAGCGCGGAACGTCTTCGACATTTACGCATCAACCTCTCAAGTGATAATTTTTGTTGAAACAATTATATATAGCATTTATGTCCCAGGAAAAATTCCTTTCAAATGGAAAGAATAAAACAAGGCTTTTATCACTATGTTGACCCAAAAGTTTCAAGAGACTGGTTACCTTGTCAAGCAAGCTCAAAAGGATGCTAATACCATAGTTTTATTGTAAATACAGTCATAGATATGTCACTTGAGTAGGAGTTTTTATTGGATAGGACGTTGACCTATATCAGCAGCTTTGGCAGCATTTAAATCAAAGGTTTACTTTCTTAAGCCAAGCAGAGGAACAAAAATGTCATCTGCTGGATTCTTGCCAGGGTTTAGAAGGGAAGAAAGTTATAGCCGAAAATATTCTAATTCAACATTCATTTAGTGGTTGTGACAAAACTTCAGCATTTTTGCGACAAGGAAAAATGAAATTCGTAAAGATTATAGAAAGGAATTCAAATTTACAAGAAATTCTTTAAGCGTTTAAGGACCCTAATGTCAGTGTGGATCAAATAGAGATTGCAGGTCAACCATTCGTTCTAGATCTTCATGGGGCAAGGGATGGAGATAATTCCCTCAGCCTTGATCGTCTCCACTGCTTCGCTAGATTACTCACGAAAGGTAAGTTCAATCTCGCATACCTACCTCCAACAAAGGCAGTTCTCTGAGAACAATTTTTGCAAGTTTATTTCCAGATACAACAGTGGAACGGAATCACTTAGCCCCCCCGAGGGTTGAAATGTACCAAAAACAGCTATCACTTTACTTAAATCTGCTCCAGAAGCAGTCCTAAAGTTTACTGAATGTAAATACATAAATGGATGTACAGGCGTGACTGCAGAAAGGTTGGATTGAAATGTTCTACCATTTACGCAAACTGCAGGGGACAGATATGCTTAAATACTGAAGAGCTTCCTAAAGATATAGATGAATATCTCGAGCAAGATAATGATAGTCAGCTACAGAATTTCATTTCCGAATAAAATTAGGATGATTCACCTTCAAGATGTGGACCTTTGCCATCAACACGTTGAACAAAAGACGTTCGAATCTAGTTTGGAAGTTTCCTCAACATCAAAGAGAATAAAACTCTCTGAATAACTTGACTGGAAAAGCATTGCTAAGTTACTTTTTCCTATGAAAATAATGTTTTGAATCAAAATCTGACCTCCCTTTTTTTCGTTCAAGCAACCTTAACTCTTTTTTATTTACGATTTGAAGGCTAGGCACAATTTATATGTAACAACTTTATTAAAAATCTGTAAATAAAGCTAAATTATTAAGTATAACAAAATAGGCATGTGCATTCACATAATAGGAAAACTATACAAATCTTGTTCACAAAAACTGTTTGTTTTACGTGAAAAATGGATAAAACCTTTTTTGTAGAAAATCTTTAATTATATTTTTAAAAACACATTTTATGTTAGGATCTACTTCAAGTGAGATATTCTTGAAAAATTAAAAATTAAAAGTGTTTTCGCCACCATTTTTCCAATATAGTGGTGCGAGCTCAACTCAGAAGAGGTAGAAAATGTAGTATGCTACTTAAAGAAGCTATATGCTTGTACTCCCCAAATTTCAAAACTGATTGAATTATTGTTATCAAACCTAGTTTTGTAAATACCCGTTGACTGGCCTAGTTGTCCTTGACCTGCCTCGCTTTCTACGGTCGTGATGAACGTGGACTCTTCCACTCTGACTTAAATCAAGCCTTCATCGCCAATTAATCAGCCAGCAGAGCACAAATTCGGCAATGATCCACCTTATGTTGAGCTCCTCCGTGAGAATGGGTTGGCACGAACCGAATGATAAGATGAGAAGGATGAGAGAATAATATTATTTGATCTAAGTTAACCGAATTATGTTTACCTCATATACCAAACCTTTAGTCGTTTTTATATAAGCTTACAGGGATATTTAATCAATAGGCTTACTTTTTAAAATAAGATTTTAAAAAATCTTCTTAGTTCTAACTCGTGCTACAATTTTTCGTGACTTGCCGTCGTGCGGCGTTATCTAGTTTATATTTAATATTTAGCACCGCGTCTTACTACCCGTTCGGGTTATACGCTTTTAAGTACTAATTGGGAAGGTAGAATTAGAGGAAGTGAACCTGCATTTGCGTGGAGGGAGAGTGGAAAACCATTTAGGAAAAACCACCCCCAGTTCACCCGACCGAGATTCGAACCTCTATCTCCCCGTCCTCAGCAGTCGAGCAGCTCAACACGACAAGCGCGTTAGCCAACTACGCCACCGAGGCGGGTACTTTATCTAGTTGCACCGTAGAAACCACTTAGGGTACGAAGGGAGGAGGAAGGGTGTGGCTTATTGCGGAAATAATTTATGAAGCATTGCTTTGTGACGTAATAGTAAATGTAGCGCGCCCACCCATAAGAGACTCAGCAAATTATTTCAAAGAGGAACGATGAAGACGCCTTTGTTTCGGGTAAAGAAGCACATCCAGGGCATCCGCAACGGGTGATTGTTTACGCCATGAAGGATATCAATATAAGGGGGGAGCGGGGGAGGGGGGTGTTGTCACGTCTCATTGGCAATTATTGTTTGAAGGTGTTTTTAATAAGTCTACTTACTAAATTAACACACCTCATATAATTGAACAAGTTATTTATTGGATGTGAGCAATTCTTGCTTCTAGTGAAAAAAAAAAGTTCCACTTACATTTATTTTATAGCAGGTCATATTAACTTATTATTTAATGGCTTATGGCCTTAGTTTGAATCCCAACTGGTTACACATGATATGATTTTTTCCCCACGATTTTTACTTTTTTATTTCTATAGGAGAATATTAATAGTTACATGCTTTTAAAATAAGCTCTATATATTCTGTCCTAACGGATTAGCTAGAGTTAAAATACTAAAAACACTAGCACCTAAATTTACTATCAATGATACGGGTTTTTTTTAAACATGGGTTGCAGAAGGTGTTCGCCCACTGATGCGTTGCGTCGCGAGGAGAATTTCTTCCGCCAGGGAAATTTACATGTAATAAAATGGGAGACCGCCCACTGGTGCGTCGCGTTGCGATCAGTCAGAGCGAGAGAAGTCGTGGGGGCAACCACGCGACGACGCATCTCCGCCAATGGGCGTGGGTAGGAGAAGCGAGGAGTCAATATATTTAATCTTCGCCACCCTCCGAACACTTTCGGGAATTATCGGGTTAATTTCCTTTACTTCGTCACTCGGCAGAGAATGAGTCACGTGCTCGTATTTTAATTACTGAGGTTATTGTGTGTATCTGCTGCCTGACGTCTCTTGAAATTTTTATTTTAAAGGTATGTTCACATTTAACAAATTAGTACCTATTATTTTTTAATTGTATTATTTCATGCAAATGTAATATTAAATTTGAACTAATTAATTAAACCGTATGGTGTCATTTTTACTAGTATCAAAATAAAATAAAAATAGCCTGGGAGTCATATGGTGGTTTACTACATTTATGTTTCAAGTCTAATCGAGATGCATATAGTTAAAAAAAACATATAAAAAGGCTAGCAAATAAGACAATAGAAGTACGACTAAAACATATCGACCTAAGTTAAAAGTAGAAAAAAATATGATAATAAGATAGATCAGGGGTATACAAATTACGACCCGCGGGTCACATCCGGTCCGCCACAAGATTATATCTGGCCCGTCTCAAGATTTTATACACAAAAAAACTAGTTGTTTTTCTTTGTTATTTCTTAACCACGAAGTATATTTGAAATGTCCAGTTCCTGTCCACACGTGTGCTTCCCCCCATGACACCAAGCCGAGTGCTGTCGGAATTGCAAATCCTCATTTCCAGCCGCAGGCGTCCTTCATTATATCTACAACAGAACAGCTTGCGATGATTTTTAGGCATTTCTAAGTCTCCCGGCAGAGGGTTATTTAAAGAAAGTCCCGAAAGATGTTACCTAATTTTTAAAATAATTAATTACATGGACTCATTATTATAAATATAATTTATTACATATAAATTGATTAATTTATCACAGGGAAGAATCAACTTCAATAACTTTTATCAAACACTAACTGGCTTTAGAAAGTGGCATTTTTTTTTTTGCAGACGTGACCGGCCGTATGACTTGAATCTAAATTTGCATGCTGAAACAAATTTGATTTGTGATTTAGTCGTGCATGTCAAAAGCATTTAGGGAAATAATAATGCTACTTTAAGAACAAGTGAAGGTTACTTTTGCCCGCGAAAATGTGTAAAATATATTATTCGGCCCACGTTGCAAAAAGTTTGGAGACCCCCGAGATAGATCATAGCTAGTGATGAAATGAGTGAGATATTCAATTGTATAAAATTAATAAGGAAAGAAATTAAAAACAATGACGTTTTAAAAACTTTAGTAAACTTTGTACTGTGGATGCAGTGCAGAAAATATGGCACTTCTTTTCGCCACGCAACGCACCAGTGGGCGGACACCGCTGAAACGACGCTTCTCTTCGTCACGCCACGCAACGCACCAGTGGGCGGACACCGACTGAAACGACGCTTCTCTTCGTCACGTCACGCAACGCATCAGTGGGCGGACACCGCTGAAACGACGCTTCTCTTCGCCACGCAACGCACCGGTGGGCGGACACCGCTGAAACGACGCTTCTCTTCGTCACGCCACGCAACGCACCAGTGGGCGAGCACCTTTATGGTTTTATAAAGTGACCGCTTGAAGTGAAGCTAAACTAAATATAATCTCTGAGAGCTAATTTTGGGAAGCAGCGTTGTCATTCTCTGGTTTTTGTATGGTTAATCATCCCTTAAATATAAGACAAACATTGCAACGCTTGTTCATCGAGGTTGCCAGTAACTCCTTCTTACCCCAGCACACCACCTTCCGACATAACTGAGAGCGAGGGGATTCGGCAACATTTAACATAAAGAGAGATCAGAGATAAAACTTTTCTTAAAAATACCTGGGGTTTCATCTAAGGTGATATTGGCTGTAGCTAGGTTCACAAGTTCACCGAAAAACACGCTTGTAGCAGAAATACAATCACTTGACCCTCTTTTAGTCAATCACAAGATTTCAGCCCCGTCAGCGTGAGCCGCTCTCCATTAGCTCATTTAATTTCAGCTTGGTCCCCTCTGTTTGAGAAACTCTTCTTGACCCAATCAAACTTTCATAGTCAAACGACTCAAATCAGAGCCCATGAACATAGAAAACCAATACACTATTAAATAAAATATGTTAAAAATCTGCTGTTTTGAGCTGTTGCAAGTCATCACGAATCAACAAACATATTTCTGATAGCGTGTGAATTTCTGCGCCACTCAGGCAGATTCCCGCTTCACTGGCCGAATGGTCTAAGGCGTCACTCTCTTATCAGACTGGCCTGCTGGGGATATTGGGGTTCAATCCAGGTCGGGTCTACCGAATAGGTTTTTTCCCTTATTTGGCTTCCCACTCCCCTCCTCCCTTCCCACGGGTAGACTACCTAAAAATGCTTCCTTTATCCTCCCCCCTAACCCATTAGAGTAATTATGCCTGACCAGGTAGTAAAGCATGATGATAAATAAAACAAACAAAAAATGTTCTTTAAATAGTTATTTACCCAGAGCTAGTTAGCAGATAGTTAAGATCCTAGCACATACGCTATTACTTGTAAGAAGATTATACACGTTTACCTGCATAGGTGGTTGAGTCGTTAGATAGGTTTCCCTCTCCCATGTGAACCAATCTTGTATCTTTTTAACTTTTAACATTATTTATTGACGAAACACGAACAGGTAGCCCAAACTTAGGAACAAGCAAAAGTTTCGTTGAGAAACAATAAATATTTAATTTCGACAATAATAGTCACGCAACCTAAGGTATAATGCGCGCAATTGACTAGTTTTACATTGACTGGGTGACCTGGTGGTCTAGGGGTAAGGTGTCAGACTTCTATGCTGGCGGTCGGGGTTCAATCCCCGGTTACGGCATAAATTTATCTGATTACCAAACCCTTCCTTCACCTCTGACAAGACATCTTGTGAATGTGGGGAATGCCAGGCCTCCACCGTGGTTCGGATTCCACGTTAAACTGTAGGTCCTCCATTTAATCTCACAATCCCCCTACCATTACACATTAGCGTAAGTGCGTATAACCCGAACGGGTAGTAAGACGCGGAGCTAATAATAATAATAATACATTGACTGGGGGAATATAAAGTTATTTTTTGTAAACATTTTTTACACAGTGTCTCACTATCCGTTTGGGCTATACACTTAGAACCAATATATGATAAGGATGGGTAAGAATATATAACCACAGTTGTTTGAAGTGAGTGGAAACTGTTTTAGAAATAAACACTCTCAATATACCCATCTGGGATTTTGAAATGATACTGTTTTGGGTCCCTCTCATTTGTTCGAAAAGTCATGGATGAAGTATTTTTTTAAAGAACTAACTGTATGTTAATTTTCTTTTTAATACTTCATCCATGGATGACCACGCGTTTTCAGGAGTAAGCTCAATATAATACGTTTTAAATCTTTCTTTGTTTAAAAACTTCCTTCGTTCTATTTGAAAATATGGTGACGAGCTGGCGGTTACCTTTTACCCAATAGGAAGCTAGCCTTCACAACATCTAAAGCTAAAGCAGGTTAACGTTGTTTAAACTGCCCTTCTCACGCTTTTTAATTAAAATTAGGCATCTTATAGGGTTGTAACGCACCTTACACACTGCGAGAACGAGGGAAATGCTGAGATTTTTTTTTATTCTTT